>OX638311.1:54202537-54419642 GCA_951812415.1 Beris morrisii | reverse complement strand
TGACAGTAAAATAAATTCGATAACTCAATAGACATAAGAGATATGACGAAATTCGTAAAATATAGACCGCATTGAAACTTTCCAAAAATTATATTAGAACGTTTCAATACTACATCAAGTTTCAGTTTTCTAGCTTCAGCAGCTATAAAAAACAGAATATTTTGCTTTTCACCCTTTCCGTCGAAAAGCCTCCCTCTCTCAGCACACTCCACTAAAATCACTTCTGAAAGGCTTTCACAAAATCTATCCAAAAATAAAATTTTAATTTAATGTCTCAACGGGTTTGTCCTCAAACGGTTTGCGTATGGCGCATGGCGTATAAGATACGGCGCATGGCGTACACGAAAGGCTTGCGCATTTTAGTTCACCATAGTGAGCGATCATTGCCGATTCCCGATCCCTCGCGGTCATTACTTCAGCGGAGTTCAGTGATGAGCAGTCGTAGTTTGAAGACAGTAGATCTAGTAGAAGATGATGATCAAAAAAAAGGTCAGTAGATAGTACAACATGATGAGAAAAAAAAAGACACTAGATCTAGTATAGTATATTGTCATATTGTCTCACAGAGTTCCGAACGGCAATGAAAAAGGAACTAGGAGCGGGACTGACTGCGAACTATATCGTTCATTTCAGTTATGGGAACGCTCTTCTGAACTAGTTTGTTTGTGAACTACACAAGCCTAGTATACGGTGGACATACGTTTTTTGCCTATTTGGGGTCCTTACTTGTCTTTAAAGGTGAAAAATTTCACCATATCAAATTTTTTTAAAATTTCATGTCAAAATAATTAAGTTTAAAGTGAAAAATAACTGGTCAAAAACTAATTTAATTTTTTATCGGACTTTGCGGATATTACGGAATTCATAAAAGAGTTCAACCAGTTTTCACACCCAAGAGGTTGAATATCGAAAAATCGCCTTTTTATGCGATTAATTTAAAAGCACATGGAAGTAAAACAATTTTTTACCGGAAACATGTTCCACCCTCGTTAACCTCGTTATTTTTGAAATCTCGAAATAGATTTTTTTGCGATTGTATAAGCTGTACAAGGCCTTTCAGGTTTCTTTCAATTTCCCATTACCTGCGCAACACAATAGTCGTTCAATAGTTGCATTAAAATCTTGTGTATTAAATTTATTTTAAACTTTTGCACTATTTTCCATTTTATTTTATAGTAAAATCTTAAATCGGTTACTGTAAATATGTTTGCAAAAAACAAAATCAAATTAAGATTTTTAGAATTCGATTTCTATTTCTAATTTTTGTTTTATAATTTATTAACCAATTATTTTTGCATAATTTTATTGTAATTTTTTTTTATACGTCTTGTATTAAAATTTAATATCTAACTAAAAACTCAAAACTGTTCAACATCTAAAGGGAATTGGTTTTGTAGTTAAACTTTATTGTTAGTACGAATATATTTGAATTAGTACATTTTTTTGGAATTTTTCATCGATATGATTAGTATGTAACTATAAAATAATCTAAATGCTCATTATTTTATATACTTTCAACTAGACTAACTATTGAACTAATTTAATTAATTAATAACACTGGTGAAACAAACAAATAGCAACAATATTTAATGCAAGTTCAGGTTTTATAACTGATAGTAAGATAATTATATTTGTATAAAATATATTTATATATAACAAAAACAAAAAAATCAAAATTCATAAATAAGTTCATATTTTTTTATGGAAATAGAATTACTATAAAAAAAAGAATAACAAATCATGTAACTTGTATCTACAATCGAACAATAATACATACTAAGAAAAATTATATATTTTTAATAGCTGCTTCTACGATTAAGTCGCTTGTAGCTAGTTAAAAAAAATTATACTCTAGTTTTTTCGAGTATTGTTTCGAACTCAATGGTTTTGTCCAGAGTTTTGTGTTGGTGATTGTGAATGTTGTTTTGTGCTTACTAGGCAAAAAAAGGTTCATGTTTTTTTCTTATTGATGTCTCTAATATTAAAGTTTTTTCTGTTTATATAATAAAAAAAACTTTGTTTTTCTAAACGAAAACTTAAAACTACCGAGAAACAAGAACTGAAAAACAGAAAACACAATCTTAAAACTGAAGTATAACCAAGGACAGAAATAAATTGGAATGATGTGTTGATTTGCATTCTTCTTATTCCAAAGTAGATAGTCGGTTTTTTTTTATAGTTTTTAAATATTTTTTAGTATTTCTAATTTTTATTGGTTTTCGGCTGTAAAGATTTTACTAAAAATCGATTGTTCCTAGAGAGAAATTTGTTAAATATTCTTTTCTATTTCAAAATTCATTATTCAAATCGTGTTCTATTAAAAAATTAATTATCATCTAATTTCTCTATGAAAAATTTTATTCTAGATTTCCAATAGGTTGGTCTAGGACCAAACACTTTAATTAAAACTTTTGATTTTCTAAAAAAAAAATTATTTAAAAATAAATTCAATTTATAAAAATAGAAACTATTTTTCATTTCTGCTAAAAAAATATTCTTATTTTAAAAGAAATTTTGAGCTCTATATTCTTGCGAAAATTTTAATATATGTTTGTAATTTTTTTTTTTAATTTATATGGGCCCGTAGTAAAAGAAATTCCTATTTTTAAATAGTACCTACCTGAAAAGTAACATTAATCCTTGTACAAAGGAACGGAAGTTGTTGTGTCTGCTTATGGCACTTTCCGATGTAAGTGCAATATTCCCAAATACCTAATTTTTGTATGGTTGATTGATTTGTTTTTTGATTTTTGTTTTGATTTTTTTTTTTTTGATTTTTGAATATTTGAATTTGATAAATATTTTTTTAATTTTAAAATTATACAAATCAGAAAAAAAATTAAAGTATAAGTTTCAAGTTTAAAAATAATTTAAAAGTGTAGCGAATAATAAAAAAAAAATTAAATTGTATATTTTATTTGAACAAATAAGCGAAATAATAATTAAAAAGAAAATATTATTTATAATTTTTTCATTTGAATGTTTTTCTTGGTTTTATGTGATTTTGTGTCTTGATATAATTTTGTATTTTGGTCAAAAATACGTTTTGTTTGTTCATAGAAGCAAAATTTAATATATACGTACAATACAGTAATTGAATACAACCCGATAAAATACAAACAACTTTTTATATAAATTGTAATCATAATCATAATGTCTAAAAGGGTCAACTTTACTTTGAACTAAATTTGTAGAATGATTAAGATGTTCACTGGGATTTTATTTCTATAAAATGAATTAAGAGTTGTTAGGTAGTGGCATGGCGTGAATTTCAGCAATGTTGACAAGTACCGATATTGGCTAAAACAAATTCCTGGAATAATAATATTGTTACCGAATTTTGTTGAAAGAATCAAATTGGACGGAAGGAAGATGGAATTTTATGTAACTGCGATTAGAGGAATTATTTCACCGGAGAGAACTACTGCTTTTTATTACTTTGTTGAAGTATTCTATCAGGCTCCACCCACAGAGCTATGTGCTAAGAAATTCTTGAGGAGGAATGCGAATCGGATGAAGGCTTTGATACCTTGAATGGAATCTAGGCATATCAAGAAGTACGGCACTCTCTATCCTTAGCTACAATAAATCAAAGAAAATCTTATTTTTCCATTGGAAGGGAACTTTTCGAAGAATCCTTCTCCATGTAGGAGCTCGAGATCACTGGAACAAAATCCACCGGTAGGTCTAGTGACATCACTACATAATTCACTAGGTACGTACTAGTAATACCGCATCCAGACAAAAAAGCCAATTGTTAACCTAGATTATTTGGTCTTATATGTGGAGGACTTGAATAATTATTTGCGATTGAATAATTTAGGGCTAGTATCATAGGACGATTATTCACAAAATCATTCGGGACAAAGGTTTTCACACGCCAAACATGAGTCGCTTTATTGAAACTCATAAGAAAAAATGTTAAGGCTTACCGTAGGAAAAAGTTGGTAGGGTGAAAAGCAATTCGTACTTGCAGTTGCACAAACAAAATTAATAAATTTTCATTGTAATTGAAGAAAATAGTTCACCTAGATGCTACACTTACGGATCACCTAAGCGATTCACTTACGAATAATGCTCAGTAATGCATTGAAGAATCATAGGTGAATTAACATGTGAACAATCGTTAGTAATTCACATGCGATATTCTTAGTTTTCTGGTTTGATTTGGTTTGCTATGTGGTTTTCGGAATATACTAGAATTGCATGGAATATTATACATTCAGAATGTACAGTATGGCGAACGGTGTATTCACGGTCTGCAATAAACAAATCGCTTTTCACTGTAAGTGAAAAAAAATATTGCACCCAGATGCTTCACATATAATCCACCTAGATGTCTATCTTACTGTTCATATAAGCGATTCCCTAACGAATAATGCTTAGGTGAATCGTAAGTAATTCACTTGCCAAGCTTAAAGTTTGCTGGAAGGTTAGGTTAGGTAGAGAAGGGTGGACTAAAGCGATGTGCCCCAGTCGATAACGAGAGATCACTGTGGATCCATTGTGGTCCCCTCGTATAAAACCGGGCTCTAGACTACTGATTCCAAATATTGCTCTTCCTTATGAAGAGAGTAGTTCTCCATAGAGGAATCATCGCAAGTTCTGATAGATCGGTTAAGGAGAATTTCCCCAAGTACCGATGCCTGGTGCGTGCCAGACTTTCACATTCACACACTAGATACTCCAGTGTTGGCTCAACATTCTCATCACCACAGCGACACAGGTCAGCCATGGGTATTCCCAGCCTTTCTCCATGCCTCCCAAAGGGACAGTGCCCCGTTAGGACCCCTATAAGTCCCCCTATAAGTTGCTGGAATATATCAAGGTGTTTGCTTTGGTTTGTCACATTCACAATGTACGTACCTAAAGCGATCGATGTATGTATACACGGTGGCCAGTTACTCGCCTAACATACCCTAACAGAATCAATAATTATTTATTTCTTATTTTGAAATTTCTGATAAAAAGCGCAAATGAAAATGTTGCAAATTCAAAAAAATTACTCAATTATATTCAAAGTTCATTTTTGAAAAATAAAATAACTTAGTACAAATAAAAGGAACTCCAGTGAACATTTCAACATCCCTCCATTACCTAATCTGATTTATAAACTCTTACCTAAAACTGAATTTTAGTAATAATCACTAAAACAAAATACAAAAACAAAATATACCATAAAAAAATCAACTTTACAAAATACGAAAAAAAATGAAATCACAAAGAATAACGAACAACCGCGAACATGCGTTCCATTTTTTTACAGAACAAAATTATGTACAAGAAAAAATGTAACCAAAAATAAAATAAATAAGTTGAAAAATAAATCTATTCAAAAAAGTCTTGAACGTTTCGAAATAATTCGTTTTTTTTATCGGGGTTGAGGGGGTGCGATTCAATAAAGTAAGTCACAGAAGAATGAAAAAAAATTTGAAATTGGTAACAGGTAAATAAATTATAACCAACACACACCTAAAACTGAAAGTGGGATATCAATAAATCAAATAAAACATGAAACGAATTACAAATTTCTTCTACAAATATTGGCAACATTTGAACTACATTGAATTATGTTTAGAAGCATGGATTTTGTTCTTTTCAAAAATTTTAGTGTCGGCTAGCGATGAAATGCGTATTTTTCTTCCCCGTTTCAATATTTTGCGTGATTTAGGCCAATTGAAAATGTTTTAAATTGCAGGTTAAATTTAATTCGAATTCTAATTGATCCGGAATTCAAATAATTATTTACATGTTGATGGCAATTAAATAATCGGAAAGATTTAAAATATTTGATTTGTGTCAAAATTTATTGCCAAAATTTTTTTTATTTTCTGACAATCAAAATTATTTATAAGTAAAATTTAATTGCAATCAAACCATTAGGATAGTTATATATTTGCATTTAATTGTTAATATTACCTAAATAATGCAACAATACTTTTGATTTTGTCCAACTTTTCAACCAAAAATTCTTTTTTTTTTATAATATATACAAAATAAATCGAACAAAATAGTTACTTAATATTTGTTTTGTTGTAAATAGCATTTAGATACGCAAAACTACTAAATTTTATGTGGTTTTGAGAAAGAGCGACAGAGAATTTTACTCAACTTGAAAACAGAAAATTAATTTCAACGATCGCAAAAAGAAAAACAATTGTAAAAATTCATTATTGTGTTTCTTTTCCCTGATTTTTTTTCTGTTTTAAAAAAATATCTCAAAACTTTCAAAATACTATTTGTTTCTTTTATATTTTAAATTTAATTTATTAGGTAGTTTTTTTGTTTGTTAATAATTGCAATTATCTAACGATTTTTACCGAAAAAGCAGCAGCAGCCCTCCAAAGAATGTTTGAAAATTATTATGCCGGTTGAGCTGAGCATCCGGATCATACTTTATATTGCCAAAAACCTTAATTTTTTATATATATTTATGTATTTTATATTAAAAATAAAATTTGAATAATAATATTGATTTTAATAAAAAAATAAAACGAAATTGAAGGAAACTATGAGAAAATAATAAGAAAATTAACGAAAAGTTAAATTAAAAAAGAAAATCGAAATGTTAAATAATAAATTCTAAGAGCTGGTAATCACTCGGTTTAGAAAATTCTCTTGTTAGTTATGTTAGTTCATTTTTTTTTTAAATTTTTCTCTAAAAGACTAGTCTCTAAAAAAAAAGAAAGTTATGTAGTAAGTATGTTAAGAAAAATGCTTTCCTTCTAAAAAGGTAGACAAAACATCAAAAAATGAAACATTTATCTTAACATTGAAATCTTATTTGGATTAACGACAAAAATTTGACCCTTTTAATAAGTATTTATTTAATTTTTTTTAAAAAAAAAAAGCTATTTGGTTAAAACCAAATTATTTATTTTTTAATCATAAAAATTAATCACAACCAATTTGCTAATACATATTTTATTTATTTAAAAAAAAATTAGGAAAAAAAAATTAAAAAGAAATGAAAAGAAATAAATAAAGTTAATGTGATTAGTAAAAAAAGAAGAATTCAAAAATAGAATAAATAATAAGATTACGTTAATTTTCAAGAAAATGAAAATATTAAAAGTTGTTTTTTTTTTTTTATTCAAAAAAGTTATTAAAGTTGAAAATTTTCGATACATACCTGCATGCCAATAATGGCATAAATAAAAAATAACATGGCAATCAGCAAGCATACGTATGGCAGCGCTTTAAATGATTGTACAAAAGTCCAAAGTAATATTCGTATCGTGTAGCCTTGACGAAGCAGCTTTATCAGACGAGCGGCACGAAATAAGCGCAGGAATCCGACATTTATTGAGTTTGACTATGAAAAAATAACGTAAAGAAAATAGTCGAAATTTTTCGTGTTAGTTGATATCGGTAAGTTTCAGTGTTAGGGTTTTTTTTTTATGGAAGGAGATTAGACCTTCATACATTTTTTTTATTCTATACTAAATTAGAGTATAATATGTGAATAATTTGTTTATTATAGATATGTACCTAGACTAGTTATCGAAAAAGTTTTATTCTAGAAATTCTACTAAAAATTTTTTTTTTAAAAATTAATGGCTCCATGATTTTTTTTAGACTGAGATGAAAATTCCTTTCAGAGAGTTTAAAATGTTTCAAATTTTCATACCGGTCTAAGCAGTGCTGGTGCTCTCAAATGCGATAAACTGTGTAAGTGAAACAGTACTGGAAACTGTATAAGACATCGGTACTCGAGCGAAATTCCAGAGCAGCTATTTAATCGATTTTGACTCGAGTGGACAATTTTGAGTACTGACGAAATTCTGTCATCAGGAAGTGATTTTATATTCAATGTAGGTACTATATCTGCACTGAAATTTAGTACTGTATAGAAGAAATTCTAGGATGTGCCAGTACCGTACTGAATTTTTGAAAACAATACTGAATTAGAAAATAAGTTTTTTGTGAATAACGGATTGCGTTCTTTATATTATTTGTTAAATTGTAAGTCCATAAAAACTTTATCTTCCAACTATTGATTAGAATTTCGTTGTTTTGGTCACATACTCTGACACAAAAGGAATTCGTCTATATTTCCCATTTGAACAGGTTAGGGTCGCGAGTATTATAGTTCAAGAATCGCCACAATTTTTTCTGGAATAAAATAGTCTACACTCTTTGGTAGCTCTTTCTATTTTTTTCTTATCTTACAGTGATTAGACTATTCAACATTTTAATTTAATAGATTTTATTGTAAGAATTGCGGATAGTTCGGCAATGGCAATATTTTTTTGCATTCCTTTTTATATTTTCGCTTCTTACGACATTTTTAAAATTGGTTAAACCTACGACTGAGCAGATACGATAGATAATTGGTTGTTGTCCACTTTGCTGTTCTGGAAGACCGTATTACAGCCAGTAGCATTAAAAATTATTAGCCCCTGGTAGTTCCCTGAAGTACTGCATTAAATGCTGACCACATAAGTTCAGTTCGGTATCCTTAAAATAAATAATCTAACATTAGACGAAATTTCATAAGAAAACGTTGCTTAAGCGAAGGATATTAAAAAATCTGCTCACAATCTGAGTTCGACTAATTATTGGTCGGAACGAAATCCGGAAAGTGGTTAAACGCAACATAAAGTGCTGACGCTACTGACTTTAAAGCATGATTTGCGACTTTGAGTCATAGTCAGCAGTTAAAGTCGAAATATATTGTTGCGAGCTTGGGGTTCGCCGGGATTTCAAGTAAAACACAATTCGGTTTAAATAAAAATAAGTGATAATTTATTATTCGCACTTTAATTCTGTTCGCACAATTATTCGCACTATTTGGCAATACCGCCCGCTTATCTATATCGCTTGATTCGATTACACGCAATCGATCGCTTTCCACCAATACGGTCGCGTATACACGCTGGCTGTCACAGTCGACGTAATACAAATTACTATGCCCTCGCTGCAAGCTTCACCTGCTTTTATACTAGCCGGTTGCAGTCTAGGATGTACTTGAATGTTCGCTCGGTGATGTATGTGGATGGTTCTAGAAAGCTTTAGAGCTTTCGATTTTGATCTTCGTTCGGTGGTGTATGTAGAGGGTTCTAGTGAGCTTGAGATCTTTCGACTTTAATCCTCATTGGGTTCTAATACATTGGAGAGCATTCGATAAGAAGGGAGATACAATCGTGTTGTTTCGCCTTATTTACTTCAGCTAGGTTTCTGATTGGGTTATTTTGCAACTAGGTATTCGGTTGTTGCTGTTTCCATTATGTGAAACGATCGAGTTGCACGGTTGCGCGGTTGCCAGGTTTACATGTAACAATATGTTGTGTTTTTCCCCAGATCAAGCTTTTGATTATCACTAAATGTATAAAAATTGTAATACTCATAGAATATCCAGATACTCAAGTTAATTTGTTCTCCATTCAAATTTTGACATAGAGATGGCGTTGTTGAATGAAATTTGGTTTAAGCTTCCATTCACCGACTCAAAAATTAACATATCTTAATGTCAAATTCAAATCATAAATACGTATTTTGTTAAGTCCGAAACACATCTAAGAAAAATTTCGTTTAGTTCATTGAAATACAGTCGGCGTTGATAAAAATAATGCAAACTTTCTGTCAGTATAATTTCAGTGAAGAAATGTCAACTGATGCCGTCTTACCACCGGAGCCTCGCAATATTCTGAGATTAACACAATCTTGTTTTTAACCTGAGATAATCAAAAGCAGTAGACGGTAAAAAAAACATACGTATAGCACTGGCTCTCTGGGGACAACCAGGTAATTTTAAAAATTAATTATTTCAATAGAATAGCTTCTTTCAACCTAAAACGTTCAATATTCATCAGTTATTAGAAAATGAGACCTACAAATTATGACGAAATTCGTAAAAACATATACCACCCTTCACTCATTCTTAGAGGATAAATTTGATGTCTCATGACTTAACAGAAATGGCGGAATTCGTGAAAACGTCAACAAACGCTCCTTAGCCGTAAAAAATCATGAATTTAATTTCTAAACGAATTTATATGAAGTTCGTGGATGTGTTAACTAATTTAATACCACATCAGACAAGAGATATGGTTGAATTCGTAAAAACATATTCAACCCCTTTCTACCCCCTTCAGGGTTGAATATCTCCTGAAATTAACTTTTAGCGATTATATATTTAAAAAGCATAATAGTAAAAAATCATTTCGATACCTAAACAAAGCTTACAGAAATATCGAAATTGGTGTTAACGTTTCCAACCCCTTCATACACCCTATCGAGATGAATTAAAAATTTTAATAAAATCACGAAATCCATTTCTACGCTTGTATCTGAAAAGCTTGTGGAAGAAGAATCAACTCGATATCTCTAATGACCTAAGATATATGACGAAATTCGTAGTACCCACTCTTCACTAATCATTTTTTGAACTGCAATTTGAAATTTTGGTATGCTTAAATGAATTGCGTAGTAAATCTTTTTATACAACTTTTCAGCATGAGACGATCCCGAGGTAGATAAAACACCCCCAAACCATTCCAACCGTCTAAAAAAATATATTTTCAGAACTTGTCACTGAAAGAACTTTTCATAAATACCAAGTTTCGAATTTCTACCTTGAGCAGCTCATATGATATTAAAATCAGTATATTTTTCTTTCCACTAGCCCCCGATATGAGTCTATTGGTCCAACTTGTAGTATAAACTCCAAGATATTATCTTAAATACCTAGCTAATTTTTTTTATTTTCTTCTTAAAGAAAATAAAATGTTTTGCCAGAAATACTTCCCCTCTTCCCCTCACACTATAATCTTCGAGAAGTCACTATTTAAGAGCAGACCCAAACTAGAGTCTGTAAGATATCAGATTGCGTACGGCGTATACGACGTACAGACAGACCTTTAGTTTTACTTTTTTTGGAGTCCAACAGCCCTTAAATATGAAAATTTAAAATTTAAGATTTGACATTTTTTTTTGAATTTTACATCGATCACATTATTTTGTTATAAAAAAAACAGTAAAGTAAATTACTTCTCCATGGATACATGGCTTAATTTATTTCGTTTCGGTGAGAATTGGTCTCGCCTTCCGAGATGGTTGCAAGTTTACCGACTATATTTATTTTTTTTATGCATGCTGATAAGAAAAAAGCAGTACACATTTTTTTGAATACAGTATCATTCGTATTGCGCGTTCCAAACGCGGGTGTCACCGTGGAACGTGTATTGTTTGAAAACATGTTTTTAATTTGGTTTCGTGAAATCGGTACCTACTGTTGTATGGTATACACAAAGAGCATTTATCTCAGTAAAACCCTTCAAAGTGCAATCAACTATAGCACGTAGTGACTTAGAGAGGTTGATAAGAAGATGAAACTATAGAAACTATAAAAAAATCAAAACAGACACCTAATATAAAGACGGGGAGAAACTATTTCGTTTATTGATCTTGATAACCGCTAAAAAAAATTTGTTCTTTCACGATCAATCGTGGAGCCATTAAATTATTTGCTATAAGTTTCTATAAAATAGGTATAAAGCAGTTTTTTTAATCTGAAATTTTACATTATTCTTCTTATAATAGAAATGATCTAATTAAAAAAAATGTTTTAAAGAAAAAACTACTAAAAAACTAAAAACTAAAAACAAATAAACAATTTAAAAAAATAGAAACTAATAAACGATGCTTTCATTTGTTATTATTTCATAATTACAACGTTATGTAATTATTTTATTTTGTCTAAAAAAAAGAAATAATTTCAAAAATAATTAATTAATTAGGTTTAATATCTAAGTTAGTTTTTTTTGGCTTCAACTCTATTTTGAAGTTTACTGTACTTAGTAATTAAAAGCGCATTTCCTAAGACTTATTTCTAAAAGTATAAAATTTCTAAAAAGTAAAAATTGTAGAGATAGACAGCAGCTAGGATAGTTATAAATTGGATTACTCCTTAATTTAGCAACATTTTATTTAAGTACACGTTTGTAAGTAGTACACTGCCAAAGAAAGAGTCTAAGTAGAATATTTCCATAGATACCACAAGAAGAATACAATTTTAGTCTAGAAAAACTTCGGATGGGAACGAAATTAATTGCACACCAGCTTACATAGCTTTTACGAGTACGAATAATTATAATAATAACGTTTATATTTTTCACACCAAGTAAAATTTATAAACTTCAACACACACAATCTACTAGCACGTTTATTTTTAATAATATAATATTTATGTATTTTTGTACGTATTGTTTTTTTTTTCAAATATTGTACTGAGCATCTACTGTAGTTATTTTAATTTAATAATATAATTTGATAATTTATGTTTGTTTTGTTTTTCGTTGTACTTACATCCTCCTGTTGTTGTGAGTATTTTCATTTTGGATATGTTCAGTTTTGATTTTGATATTGTAAAATTTTTTGATACAATGTTTTATGTTTTTGTAATAGATTTTTTTTTTTGAGTATTGAAGTTGTGATGGTGTGTTGACGTCAATCGCAATCGCATTCATTTTATTTATTGGATTTTTCGGATATGAGATATAAGATGTAGGTATCGGAAGTTACGCATTCATAGACCGATATTAATTTTTTTTTTGGGGGAACAAACAGGCCATCGTCAAAAAATTAGAGTATATAAAAAAAAAAAGAAAATATAAATTAGAAATTTTGTTAGTAATTTAGTAAAGTTCACAGAGGCTACACAATTTTCTTTAACACAAATTGGGAATTTTCACTGAACAATTACATCAAAGGGAAAGGCTAGTCTAGTAGCAGAAACTATCTATGGGTTGAATTAAATTTTAATTCCTAGGAAGCAAGTTAAATATTGGTGGGAAAACCTGATATCTAGTCTATAAATTAAGGCTAGATTTATGGAATGTAAAATGTTTATGGTTATGCTTTATGTTGATAATTTCGAGTGATATGATGTTTATTTCATTGCAATGTATTTAGAATAGTAAAAACTAATATGTTGTTGTGAACATGTGAATAAAAGTAGCTACTGTTAGTATTAATTTTTCTCTGTAATTTTCTAATATAATTCATGAAAGCTAATATTTAATTCGAAAATAAGAATTTCTACTACAAGTATAATTTATTTATTATAGTGTGATTCGGGTCTTATCAAGTTTTTTGGTTTTAGTTTTAAGATATGCAAATGTAAAGTTAAGCGATAAGGTTACTATTTTCGATAACTTGTTCTATGTCCACCCCAATAAATTCTATCCTGTATGACCAGGTAGTTCCTTGTACCACACTTAATATTTTTAGCTCCTATTCATAGAATTTAAAGACCAAACTTTATTAGACCCCTACCTCTCACAATTTTAAGGATTCTTTAAAAGCCGTTTACGGATATGAAATGTGGATTCCAGGACCTTTCTGTTTGCGGATTTGGAATATGGGTTGCAGCACCTGTAATTTAAGCCATCTGACATCAAAATCGATGGATGTTGAAAAAATATCCAAAAAATGCCAAAAATAAATTTTAATTGATTTGTGCCAGTGAAAGGGGAGCTCAACAGCTGCTCAAAAAACTGAACAAAATTAAAATCCGATCAAAAGTGGCCAAAATTGTGCAGAGAAACATAGAAAAAAACGTCAGAATTTGCGTCTCTTTTTGTTGCTCTATCGGCCGGAATTTTAGAATTTTTTAAAATCTGTTTGCGGATTTGGAATATGGGCTTAAACCATCCCGCGTCCAAATCGGGGCATTTAAAAATAAATGTCCAAAAAGTTGCCCTTTATGCTTTTCTCATGAAAAAAATCATTTTTTTTTGTTTCCGCAAGTGACGGCACAAATGAAAGGTAAACTCAACCGCTTGTCAAAAAACCATACAAAATTAAAATACGATAAAAATTAGGGATTGGTGGTCAAAATCGTGTAGAGAAACAGAAAAAAAAACTTCAAAATTTTCGGGTCTTTAGGAATTTTTTTATTTGTTTTCGGATTTGGAATATGGACTCCAGCACCTTCCTGTTCGCGGATTTTGAATATGGGCTCCAACACCTTTAATTTAATGATTTTTTAAGGAAAATTTTCTTCAATTTGGGCAAGTAACTGCACAAAGGAAAGAGGAGCTCAGCAGCTGGCTTCGAAAATCAAACAAAATTAAAATCAGATCAAAAATGAGGGAAATGTGGCCAAAATAGAAATTCACAGCTCTTCTTTTCGCTCTCCAGGCCGCAATTTTAGAAATTTTTTTAATATTTTAGAATACAAAAATTAGAAACATGTTTGAAACAAAATTGTGATTTTCTATTACATATTCATCACTATGATTTTGTGCGGAAAAAACAAAAAGGAAACTACTAAAATTCAATTGAGGCACAGTAAAGCATACGAGAAATATGTATGAAACTATTAACTTTGTTCAATCAATTATTATAAATAAAATAAAAAATACTTTCGAGCCGAATGCACTTCATATTATTAAAAAAATTTAAATTATGACCTAAAAATTTAATTTTGGCAAAAAACAAAACTATATTAATGCTAATTAAATTTTTTTTTTAAATTCTATCTCACTTCTAGTTGATTCACACGTTCAAACAAAATGCATTGCAATGAATGATTGATTTAAGAAAGGAAGATCGAAATTTCTCTACGATTATTTTTATGAAAGAAGGAAATTATTCTAATTTAGGATTGAGAAGTAACAATCCAACTATTCTAGTAAATTCTATAGACAATTTTTTATTAAGTAAGGAACAGTCCACAAAGGCGAGGTTTACTAAGAAATTCAAATGCTGTTTTCAAAATTGAATTTCAAAAACATGAAGAAAATATGTATCGGTGTACAAATCGAATTAAGCTCGAAAAGGAAATTTACTTTTTTATTCGATAATTTAATAAATTAAATAATAAATTAATAAATAAATTTAAAAATTAATAATTTCCTGAAATACGCGAATTATTGTAGTAGAGCTTAATACGATTTTTGTTTTATTTTGGAGTGACAATTACAAAACAGGGTGACTGAGGGAGGTTATAGTATTGGCTTGATTTTGATTTTCGTACTTACTTCCGGCTGTTGTGTTGAGGTTATTATTTTATTTTTGAGTAACAAGTTGAGATGGGGAACGCAAATTTGGTTTTATGTAAAAAAAATTAATACAGATTAAGTATTTTTGTATGGATATTGTTTAAAATGGGTTTTTATATTGAAGAAAACAAATGAGCTTGTAAATTAATTATAATTATATCGAGAAGTTGACGGCACAAACTGACTTATTGAACTTTGTTTTTAATTTATGGAAATAAAAGTGAAGTAGATATTCATTGTAAAATATCTAGATATGTATGTTGAAGGAGAGAATATAGCACCTATTATTTTTTAACAAACATAAAAATGTTCGTTTATACATAAATACTTAATCGTAGTATTTCGTTTAAGTCTTATTATTTTGCAATATTAAATTTGTTACACTAAAATATTTTTGTAGAAAAGCTCTGAAATTTCTATTACAATTGAATTTTTAAATGTACTCTATGTGCTATAATGTTATTGGAGCTGGTAATATATTCAAATTTTCTGACTTATGAATTAAACATGTTAACACTTTATTTAGTTGTTTAAATTTTTTTCTTTTTTACCTTTATTATAAATACCATTAAATATTATCATGTAATATATCTGGTAGATTTTCTTCCACGATTCTGATCTAGGAAGGTCATTTTTTTTTGGTAATATCTAGTTCTATAAGGCATTGCTTAACATTTATTACAACTTAATTAAGGTTTGTAGCCGTGCTTGATTATATTTTTTTATTTTTTCGACAAAGGATTTCATTCCAGTAACAGCAAACATTAATATACTTAGGTAGAGGCAGTTATGTTAAATGTAACCAAACATTTTTTTTTGTATTTGAAATTTAAAGAAATTAAAATAGTTCGAATATTCTTCAGAATTTAATTGTAAAAAAGTTTTTGTTAAAATATTAAATTTTTGGAAGGTCGTATATAACTTGGTTCATAAGATATCCAATGTGCGTTGATTATTCTAAATTAAAATTAAATTAGTTTTGATTAAAAATTATGGTTCACTTCAATCTAAGTTGCAGGAAGATCAAATAATATCTAGAAGAACGAGAAAATCTTTGTCTAGCCACCATTTAAAAGTTTATGAACAAATTGTCAATCTGTTTTTCGAAACAACAAAAAAAATAGCTCAACTTGGACGTCGAAATTTTTCTTGTAAAAAATTAGGTTAAGTTGGTTAATGAACAAACTCCTTCTACTCCTTTAGGAAGTCCCTATACGAATGTCTTTATATTTCACGGTTAAAGTTGTTTACGACTATTAAAACGCCCAAGGTGAGAAATTTACATTTGTTCAATTGCCTATCAATCGAAAGTACGAAGAGATAAATATGAAAAAACATTTTATTAGGCTTTCTTATAATCTACCAAAATTGGTTTCAGAATTTTTTGTTATTCAAGATTTTTGATATTCCAAGTGGTTTTATTGAAATTAATAACAATATGAATAAATAAAAAATTTACAGTTTGGGCTCAACTTTAAAATGTTTTAGTAAAAATTCGGAACGCTTTGAATGTTCCAATGTCTAAAAAAAATGCGTTCCAGCCTGTTACAGTAAAACCCAATTGAATTTCTAATTAGACCTAAAAAATATGTCGGAATTCGCACAAAACTGACAGACTGTACACCCTCTTCAGAGTTGACAGAAATTTCTGGTCTTATATGAAAAGTATGTAGAAGTGAAATTAATTCAATATGTCGAAAGACCTCAGAGATATGACGAAAATCGTGAAAATATATAGACTTTCTTTTTATTGATACTTGATTTTGTCCTCAACACAAAACTGAATTGTTTCTTCTTCAAATTATTTTTCTAGCACATCTATATATGCAAGTTTCAACTTTTAAGCATTTAGCATTAGCCGTTCAAGAAATTTAAAGAAACGCCAAAGACCCGTAACTTGTTACTCCTATCAAATAATTTTTACCCTAAAGCGACCTCTACAGAACTCAGCTCAAACTAGAAATACAAGCCATATTTTTTTCCCCTTTCTCGCACTCCCACCACTAGACCTGTACCTTCTACATTTTTATCTCTACTAAGGGCTCTACAAGCCCCAGCTAAAATAGTTCTTAATTTTCTTGAAAAAATGTTATCCCCTCTCCACTTCCGCGCTCCAACGCCACTTCAAAAATTGAACATTTAACATGGTCCATCACTTATACACACAAACTAAATTTAATTTTTCTGGTGTTTTAAGTTGGAAAGGCATCACAATCAAAAGTTTTTCACCACTACCCCACAAGCCACTTCCTAGCTTAGAAACTTTGTGTGTAGTACATGCTTCTAGTATGCTTTCCGGCAAAGATGTATTTAATTTCAATTTTATGGCCTTAACCTTTAATGAGATATGGATTTTTGAATGTCTTAATTTTAGCGCACTGTTTTTCCCTCCACTTTAATACCTATTCAACGCCATGTAAATTGTTTTGAAAATTGCTCCACTATTAGAACTCTACATAAATACCAAGTTTCAATTTTCTAGCATAAGCAGATCTCAAGAACAGTAAATTATTTTTTTCAAAACGCTCACATCATACATACATTCCCAAAAAGTCATCACTCATCAAACCGATCTATCTACCATTTATGAAATTAATATCTCGACGGGCTTGTGAGACACGACCTTCCAAATACGTTTGTGTACGGTATAAGGCGTAAAGGGAGTACAGATGGACCGTTTTTGGCATTTTTTATGGTATACCAAATTTGAGATTACCAAATTCTTTTGCACTTTCCAGTGTAATTTAAAAATGAAAGTAAAATTAGGCCCCTTCTTGAAGCAGACACCATTAGAACAAACCCGCAATACCTTTAGATCGTGTTGAGCTATAGAGCTAAAAAAATTTGGTTCACTTTATGGTAAAAACAGAGTTTAGTTGTAGGTAGGTACAACCGTTTTCACTGAAGGTGGCTATCATATGAATGCCTGAAAAATGTCAACATCAATATTATTGACAAACACAAAATTTTTAGCCAAGATGATTCGGGTTATCATCACCACCCAAATCAATCCAGACTACGCAATAAACACGTTTAAAATGACTTAAACGCGTTGAAATCACTTCCCGAACACGTTTATAAGGACGCGTTGCTACAACGCGTTTAACAGAAGACTGTACGGGGTATTAGCCTTAAAGATCCACTGCAATCTAGATCTAGCGTTTTCTAGTAAGAAATTCTGGTTTCTTCGTCCTCCCGTTTGTTGTGTTGATATTGTGGTGCTTTACTACCAGGTACTTGGAACTAATTATTTAACCCCAAGCCACGCGAGTCTTTATTCCTGAAATTATTTATTGTTTTTATATTTCATACTTTTCCAAGTTTCAGCTTTCTAGTGTATATCGTTCAGAAAATTAATCGAAGAAAAATCTAAAGGTTTTCAATTTAAGCCTTAGAGTCACTACTATTATTCCACTACGCTAAACCTGAATCAAATTTTTTTTTCGTAAGAAAATCTTATCTTGGAGCGATAATTACTGCTGATGTCTTAAAATATACTTTTTACCCCAGTAAATTTTAATGTTCATCTTTTATAGGCGAGTTATAAATGTTTAATCGTTGCGTGCATACGAACACGGCAAGAGTTCGGAACTTAAAAAAATATTAAAATTCAACAACCAAGGCAAACATAATTGAACCGGTTGGAGGAACAAAATTAAGAATGATTGGACTCAAATTTAAATAAACCTATAGAGACAGAAAGTAGAAAAATAAAGAATTATTATTTCTGAATTACAAAATTCTGATTTCATTGTTGGTTACATTTAACACTCAATTGACTACAGTATAATGTACAAGTATTGCGCAAAAAAAAACCATAACAACTAGTTTATAAACAAACAAAAAATGAAATATAATGGATGAAATGAATTTTTGTGTATTATGTATTAATGTGTCCAGGTAATGTAGGAAGTATTTTATTGTACTTACTTCGGGCTGAAGATGCATTTTCTTGTTGAATTATTAAATTTATTTATGTTCATATCGAAGAAGAGTGGATCGTGTTGTTGATGTTGTAGATATTGGTATAAATATATATATAAAGTATTTTTGTAATATAATTGTGTAATAGATAAATTAGTATATTTGTGTAGTTTGAAAATGAAAATACTGTAAGTGAAAATAATATAAAATAAAATTGTAAATGGCATTTTTTTTGTATGCGTATGTCGAGCCAATGATACACACCTAAATATTTTTTTGTGAAATTGTTTAATGTTACAATCCTTTCGTCTAGGAGTAGACCACCATACAAACCAAAATACTGTAACTATTCCTCGCTGTATTTCTACTTTTGGTTCAATTTGTCTCACTGGTCTCACGGCAGATGATTTTTCTTTATTATTCTAATAATAAAGTCTTGTTTTTATCGAAAGCAATGAAAATTAAGCAGAAATAATAATATCATTGCTCCGAACTCAAACCCATTCCATAATATTCGCCATTCATAGTTAATTTGCGCTGCACTACTCTCTACGGCCTGTACAATTTTCAGCGGATATTTTTGGGATTAGATCAATTTTCAAATCATGATGGTTTTTTTTTATTTTTTTAATTTTTTGTTAATGTAATTTATCTTTTAAATAATTTTTTTTGGAAAACGGATCAAAAACCGATCGGTCATCTTTTTTGTTAACCGAATTTGCGTTGAAGTTTTCTACTTTCTAAGGACGAATTATATTCAATTTGAAAAAAAAATTAGTAAAGGTCGTTAAAACATTTTCAAAATTATATTTTGCATCATGATTTGTAAAAAAAATATCTCCCCGCAGTTGCTAAGAGCATTACCTTTTCATTTTGCGCATATTACACCTTATTTGCACCACTACTTTGTCCATATTTTCACTAATTTTTCCTAATTCTGTTTTATTGCATAATTCATTTCGTGATTTTTTTCAAATATAAATATATAAAAAGAAAAGAAATCATTTTTAAATGTGCCTCCAGTAAATCCTAAAGAATTAATTCAAGTGCCAATTAAAAATAAATATTTTGTTTTTAAATTGAAATAAAAAAATATTTTGTATTTATTATAAGAGGACTCTTATATTTAAGATTTGAATAAATATATATTTTTAATATAGGTACTTTGTAAATATAACTAAGAATTATATTTACCCCGAATTCCATCCAGAGGGCGTCCACTATACTGCCGACAACGGTAATCAGATCGAAAATGTTCCAAGGATCTTTAAAAAAGTTCTAAAAGAAAAGGATTAAATTATAAAAAAAAAGAATTAGTCAATATTTCGAGTTCTTAGAAATGTAGAGAAAAGCTTTTAAAAAAATGTTACGTTAGTAGCTGAAATATTGTATAAATTTTGGATATTGTTGAAAAATTAACTAAATTACTGTTTTCATAACATAAATCGAATATATAAATATTACAAAAAAGTTTAATTATTTATTTATAGAGATACAACAAATGTTAATTGAAATTAGTTATTTTTTTTAACTAGATTTAATATAAATTTAAGTTATGGATGAAATATGAAATTCTCGGAATTGATAATATTTACGAAAATAAATTTTTTCGAAAATCGAAGTAAAAGATAACAAGGAAAATAAATTTAATTAAATTGGGTCCAATGTATTCTTTTACAATGTTTTTGTTAATTACGAATGGCGGTGTTAGGGAGCGTGGGGGGTAAAGTGTAGATATATTGAAAACAACCCCAAATCAAGAACCGATTTTTGAGTAGAACTTCCAATTTAGCAGACCTCGTTTGGGAATATTATATTATATATTATAAATGCAGATATTTTGAGAGCGACATAGTACCATAAACCTTTTTGCGAAGAACTTCGAATTTATTTATTGTAGATAAATAGAATTTATGGAATGTTTCTTACCGCAAGTTCGACTTGTACTAAAAAGTTTCAACTTAGTACAAACACGTGATATAAATAAAATACAGATATTTTGTGAGCGATTTCGAATCAAGAACATATTTCGAGAAGAACTTTGAATTTTTATTATATGTGAATAGGGCAGACCACTTTTCGGTATGTTTCTTATCTCAAGAGCTGGTATTAAATTTTTTAAACTTTAGTACAAACATATATTGTAAATACAAAATATTCTGAGAGCGACTTTGTGTCGAAAAGCTTTTTTGAGAAGAACTTAAAATTTTTTTATTTTTTTATGGTGAATTAGGACTATTTGTTTTTGGTACCTATGTTTCTTATCTCAAGTTTGACTTGTACTAAAAAGTTTCAACTTAGTACAAACACGTGATATAAATTAAATAGAGATATTTTGTGAGCGATTTCGAATCAAGAACATATTTCGAGAAGAACTTTTTAATTTTTATTATATGTGAATAGGGCAGATCATTTTTCGGTATGTTTCTTATCTCAAAAGCAACTGGTACTAAATTTTTTAAACTTTAGTACAAACACATATTGTAAATACAAAATCTTTTGAGAGCAACTTTGTGTCGAAAAGCTTTTTTGAGAAGAACTTAAAATTTTTTTTTGTTTTTTATGGTGAATTAGGAAGATTTATTTTTGGAACCTATGTTTCTTATCTCAAGTTCGACTTGTACTAAAAAGTTTCTACTTAGTTGAAACACGTGATATATTATAAATTAAATGTAAGCATTTTGAAAGCGACTCCGAACCAAGAACCCTTTCTGAGACGATCTCAAAATTCTCACCGATGAATTTCGTGAAGGTCGTCCAAAATCGGCCGTAATCGCAGAAAACATCGATGCCGTGCGCGAAATGATAAAGCAAAATCGTCATGTGACATATTGTGAGATTGAGGCACCCCTGGGCATTAGTTCTACCAGCGTACATTCAATATTGCATGAACATTTGGCCGTCAAAAAGATTTGTTCGCGTTGGATACCGCATAATTCGACGATTGGTCAAAAGAAGAATCGTGTCGATTGGTGCAAAGAAATGTTGAAGAAATACAACCGCGGTGCTTCAAAAGACGTTTATAAGATCGTGACAGGCGACGAATCTTGGATTTATGCGTATGAGCCCTAAAGTAAACAGTATGGGTCTTCCAAAACGAGCCAAATCCAATGAAAGTTGTTCGCGGACGAAGCATTTCGAAGCAAATGGTCGCCTGTTTCTTCAGAATAACCGATCAGGTCGCCACCGTACCACTTGAGCAACGTAGGATGGTCACTTCTGAATGGTATACAACCATTTGTTTGCCAGAAGTTTTCAGTGAAATGAGGAAAACGAATTATTCTTCATAACGATAATGTGAGCTCTCATACATCGACTCACACAAGAGAGTTTCTGATTGCTGAAAACATCGAATTGATAGGCCATCCGCCGTTTAGTTCTGATTTAGCGCCCAATGATTTCTTCTTGTCCCCGCACATCAAAAATAAACTGCGTGGTCAGCGTTTTTCAACCCCCGAAAAAGCAGTCGATGCGTTCAAAACGCAAGTTTTGGAGCTACCTCAATCCGAGTGGAAAAAGTGTTTCGAAAATTAGTTCAAGCGCATACAAAAGTGTATTGATCTTGATGGAGAATATTTTGGAAAACAATAAAGCCATTTCCGAACATAAATTACTGTTTTTTCGTTGTTAGAAACAAGATATAAATAGTGACCCTCGTACTAGCTTCAAATAAATATGCAGTGGTGTATTTAAAAAATAGTTTTTAAAAAAATATAATAGAAACGTAAAAACTCCGTTTATTTCAAATTCATATTAGACTTGATTGTAAATTTATACCAGTCGAGACAGGTGAAATATTTTTAGGCAACGAGAATGACAGTTTTCATGGATTTGATTTGATTTTCAGAATCAGAGGAGAATGTGAAGACCACCACATGAACTTGACGACTGGAGTCAACTGCTACCTACCTTAGCTACTTTCATTAAGGCTCGATAATTGAAAAAGTTTTACTAGAAAATACATTTTTCATGGTAGAGTTTGGTTGCTTTTTGGAGTCAAAAGAACCTGTGAAGATCGTGTTAAGAACTTCTCGACGGGGATCGACCGCTACCTTAGATATTGAGGGAATGACACTAGCAAAACTTTTACTAGTTTAAGAACTGCAGCAGACTCGGTCCGAAGCTGCTTTTAAGTAGTTCCATGGTGTTTAACTTTGACGAATACTAGAGAACAATAATCCATCAATGACAAAAGATGGCTAGAAATTCTTTTCTGTGCTAGAAGTTAGATGTCTTTGCACAACACTTTTATCGTCAAATCCGATAAAGCTACCAAAGAAAGTTCATATATGATATGGGGGTACTAATTATTTCTCCGACTTAGTAAAGAATAATTCGTCAAAATTTTTAACAATTGAATACTTTGTATTAGATAGCCAGTAGTTGACGTAACACATATTCAATTTAGTTTAAATTTTCGGCGTACGCCTGTCAGTTGGATACGCCACTGTTCGCCACGGTGACAAACTTTGGAGGACAACTGAGATTAATTTTGAGGAATATCCCTCCTGTTGGAGGTCGACCACGACTGACATGAAAATTAAAAAATTACAGTGTGAAGAAGTCTTCCGGTGCTTGGGTGATAGGCTAACAACCTATTCCTGGAAAAAAACCATGTTCAGCAAACTAAATCGGACGAAGAAGCGGCCGTAATATTCCAAATTCGATTAGAGAAATATAATAGAGGAAGCAAAGGACGGATTTGGTCTGGCACACCACGAAACACATGAAAATGAAAGCAATTTAAAGAGTGAAGAAGTCTCTCGGGATCGGGGGATAGGCTAAGATCATATTCCCGGAAAAAAAGTAACCATGTGCAGCAGCTTCACGATAAGACCGATTCGTGAAATATATGGTAATATAATACGCTAAGGAGGGATTTGGTAGGTTTGCGCATTTTAGTTCACCGTAGTGAGCGATCATTTCCGCTTCCCGATCCATCGCGAACTAGTTCGTTCGTTTAGTTCACTAGTTCGCGAGAGTTCAGTGATGGGAAAGGCAGTGAAGTTTAGGACCGAACGTAGTCGTCATAGTAGAATGTGGTGACCAAAAAAAAAGGTTGTCTGGTACAATGTGATAAGCTAAAAAGAAAAGGTCGTCTGATAGAATGTGATGAGCTAGAAAAAAAAGATCGTCTGATAGAATGTGATGAGCTAAAAAAAAGGTCGTCAGTCTACAAGTGGATTGCACCACTGACTTACAAACGGCAATCAATGAATACAAACGAACTAGGAGCGAGACTGGCTGCGAACCAGTTCGTCCATTTCAGTTATGGGAACGCTCATCCGAACTAGTTCATTCGCGAACTATACAAGCCTAATTTAGACTGTCGTATCGTATGACAAGAGCAAGTTCTTGCAGATAAGAAAGCGCGAGGGTTAAGATCGTATCTTCGAACACTTTTGCTGAACAGGAACAGGATGTTAACTGGATCTCACGATGTTATTCTGAAGGTATCAAGAGCTGTGACTAGATCCAATCAAATTTTTTAATAATATTCTTTACAAAAAGTTGGAAATTTTTCTTTCAATACTATTGTCTATTTTAAGATTAGATGGCAAAGTCCAAAATTAGTGCCGTAGATTCATTTTTGTAATGACTGTATTAAAACATCTCTTACGCTTAAATTCAAGAAGAAAAAATAATAAAATCATTGCTTGGAACAAAGTCGAACATTTCTTGGTCCGTCGAGCCGGGTTTGTTGTTTATTAAAAATTGAAGAATTAACGAATAATTTTACAGTGATCTTAAATTTTCTAATAGTTATTCAATAATATTTTCGGATTATTGGAATATAGGTGGCAAGTGGGTGCCCTTGTTTTTGCACTGCTCCATTTTTTCCATCGTAACGCTATTACAAAGCCCCTTAGCAGAAATAAGATACAAATTAGTGCAGCTGAGCCTTCAGGGACACCGAGATTGATAGTGTGTTTCAAATGAAATCCAGCAGATAAATTGAACTTAAAAAATAAGAATTTCATTGCAAGTTCATTTCATAGCGGATTCGATTTCTTCCACTTCTTCAGTAGTCTGAGTTCGATTACTAATAAAAGGTACACAATCGATTTGAATTCTTAAAGATATTTAAGTTCGTTAGTTCGGAAGTGAAAAGGGTCAACTGGAGTTTTTTGAATCGGGTCTTTTCAGCCGGTTTCGAATTAAAATTGTTGCTAACCATTCTTAGAACTTTTGAGAGAAAAATTTAACCGTAAGTACATTGGATCATCACAACAAGCCCAACTTCGCCAACGTTCTTTTACAATTTCTTTCATTGTTTGGTAAAATACCACAAACCAAAAATAATTTTCTATTATTTAAAAATTATTTTAAAACTTAACCCAATTAAATTTTAAAATTATTCAAGCAATTTTTTTTTAAATTTAATTTACTACATGTTTTCAACTACACAAATTACTTACATCCCATAACAAAATTATACTTATCTGTTTTTTGTTTTTATTTTTCTTTTAAATTAAAGATAATTTCCATTTTTCCAGTCTTATTTTAATTTTATTACCAACCTTAATTCCAAATGCCATTAATTTCATCACTGTTTCCAGTAGAAAGAAGAATGTGAAAACCAAGTTCATGTATGTCAGGATGTCGATTAGTAATGGTGGTGCATCATGAAACTAAAAAAGGTAAAATTTACAAAATACGCGAAATTTTTTTTAATTTTAGCAATTAGTTGCTCAGTAGCTTTCTTTACTAAAATATATTTCTTACAATCTTTTTTAAAAAAATTATATTAAAATTAATATTTTTCTATTTAAAACCTATCAATATTTTTGTAGTTTCAAAAATATATGACATATCCGAGGATAATAATATTCTAAATTATGTATTGAATATTCAGATGATTACTATTTAGTTTTATAGATGCTACGTAAAAAATAAACCAAAAATAAATCTGAAAATAGTTTGGCCATCCAAAAGTTATATTATCTAATATAAAAAATCAATTAAAAAAAAAATATATTTTGTGTTAATGTTTCATGTGTTGTAGTTATTAAAGAAAATAAAAATTAAAATTACTATTTGTGTATAATATTCGGCTGCAAAAATAAAAACAAAATTTAAAAAATAAATTAAACGGACATGCTACCAACATGCAATAATTTTTTTTCGAACAAGGACAATTAATAAAAATTTTATACATTTAATTTAAGTTTCGATTTTTAATCGAGCATACGACATGCCATGCATTATTTTTGTTATTTGTTGTTTTTTTTTCATAATGTTTATAATGCAGGATATTCGAGGAGTTTATTTTTTTTACATGCAATAGAAATAAAACAAACAATTCGTAATTTTATTGTGAGCGCTTTTTTTGTTATTATTTATTTTGAGATCGAGATTTAAAGTTTTCTGTACAATTCAAGGATTCATGCTTGTTGTTAGGAAAAGGAAATTTAGTATCTTGAAATGGGTACTAAGAAAATTATATTTTTTTTTTGTTTCTCATAACCTACATTAACAAAAAAATAGTTTTGAAGAGAAGAGAAGTTAAAAATTATAAAAAACAAAATTAAAAATTAAATAAAATGATATTTACTGAAAGAAGAAAATATTTTCTATTTAGAATATAATAAACGAGACGTTTGTTTTCAACTTACCAGATTTTTAGTCTATTACGTGATAGCATCTACTCCGATGTGAGTTTAGGTTAATTTTTTTTTATAAACTAACTCTACCAATATATTTCCCTAACGCAAGTCTAAAAACATTTTCTTTTTAAATATGTAATTCGACATTGCACTTTATATTTTAAACTAATATCGTCTGGAGCTTATATATATATATATATATATATTTTAAATTATACTCTACATCTAAAATATGTGTACGTTAAAAAAAAAACTATTTGTTAAAGCCAATCATTGATATTGGTTTTTTTTTAAAATTAGTATTGTATAAAATAAATCTATTGTATTAAATAAAATCTTTACTATTTTTTATTATAATAAAGTTATTTATAACAATTTCATTAATTGTATTTCAGCTACTAATCATTACGTTTAGTTAAATATTGTCTACATAAGTTTTTGTTAATTGTTAGTGTCGTCTATTGTATTAAACCCACCTTTACACCAAATCCAATAATCTTGAGTACCGTTTCAACACTAAACATTCCAGTGAATCCCATGTTGAGATACATCAACGATTGCTCATACATCTTGCTTTGTTGATGATACTGTATAAATTTAATTTTTTATATATATTTTGTAGGATTACACGAAAATATAATTTATGAAAATAAAATATTATTTAAAGTTAAATAAGACGTGTAATTTTCATTAATTTTTTAATAATTTCCAAAAAAAATGTAATTCTGTTTTTTTTTTTAGAAAGTGATAAAAAGAATTTAATACATTTAAAAAATGTTTTTATGAAAATAATATCGTTTTACGATAAATAGTGTATATGTATGTTTTCTATAAAATTTTATGAACAAAGAAAAATTAAATAATAAAATGAAATCATTTTAAAGTTCACAAGTAACCCAATAACTTAATAATATTAATGATATTATGTAGTATATATTTTTTTTAATTCAATTTTATATAGTAGCGTTTAATTGAATTTATTTTGTTAGTATATTGTTTGCATGTTCTTTTTTTTTTAAAATTAAATTTAGTTAAGCTATAGAAAAACACGAAGCACTAATTTCAAGTCGAGTAGGTTTATTTATTAAAATTTAATTAAAATTGGTTTTAACGAAATGCAAATGGAAAATTGGTTCATTTACAACTAGGCGTGCAAACTTCAGACCGCTACAAATTATAATAAAATTGTTAAAAACATATAAAATTGTACACTATTAAATTGATTTCCTACGTATTAGTTTTTCATATTTGTGCAAACAGAAACTATTAATATAATTAAAAAAAATTAGGTTAACAAAATAATTCGCAAGTGCTTGAATTTGAAGTCGTTTAACCATAAGTAAGCCAAATTTTCTGGATTTTCTATTAAAACGGCTAACGTACCTGGATTTTGTAGTAATAGTATGATTTTATGTCTAATTTAAAGTAAATTTGTTTTTTTGCAGCACCCCAATTTAGTAGTTTCTAAGTGCAGTATCTTTTTGCCGATTATATTTTTACTTTACTATTTTTTAATAATAAAGTATTTAAATTGTAATTACTCGTAAATTGAATCCGAAAAAATTATGACTTTTTAGAAAGTTCCGGACAAAATTTAGAGTAAAATTAAAGAAAAGTGAAATAAAAAAATATATTTTGAACAATTCTGTACTGGAAGTATTGTGCTAGTTGTTACAAAGACATTTAATAGTCTTGCTGGCAAAATATTTAAAGATTTAAAAAACACCATCGGTTATGGTTTTATGTAACGTTATAGTTTTTGTGATATTAAAAATAAGGAATTTTTTTTATCGCTATTTTTCTATCAAAAGAGGATAACTGACTAAACATTTTTTTTCGGTATTCTAAAATCACATTCTGTCGCCTTTAATTCTATGATAAGTTCTCTTCATTGAATCGAAACCATTCCATCACTTGAAGTATTCTCTTTTTAATAAAGTGTAATTAAGACTGTTCCTACGATCTATTACCCATAATTTGTTCAATTACAACCAGCAACTTATTGATTCTAAAACCTCAGTTATAATGGTTCCGATCCGATCCGGCAACTTCAGAGGAGAAAAATTTTTAGGCACAATGATTCCGTTCCGACATTCGTCAAAGTGACATTATCGAGGTGTAATTGTGATTTTCAGTTAGGCGAAAGAGGTGGTGAAATTCAGTAATTCACCTTTTAGCATCGGAACGAATAGAAGTTGAAAGTTGGTTTTTTTAGCCCTCCATTTTGTGTCTCGGCTAATCAACGGAACAATTGTGACTAGTCGTTCCGAAATTCCCTTTAGATGTGTGTCGGATGGAGAAACTCAACACTGTCCGTTTTCCGAATCGGATCGGAACCATTATAATTGAGGCTTAACCGTTTTTTTTTTCAATTAAAAATAAATCCAAAACATCGTTTTGTTTTAATGTTTTTTTGTTAAGAATGAAGCTATTTTTTGGTATGTTATATGGGGTGGTGATGCCATTATCCTCCTTCACTTCGACGTTAGTGTTCGTCCATTGTGCTTCTCGTTTGAGTATGATAACTCCTGGAACCTAAAACCATTTAATAGATTTTATAAAGTTTGCTATGTTGCATAGTTTTCTCTTATCGATATCACCGAGGTCATCGAGGAAATATGCGCCGAGGTTCCGCCTTCTCGGTTCTGATAGGGCTGGACACTGCATAGGACGTGGAAGATTGACTCTTTCACTTCTGGGACACCGCAGCTACGACAGAGATCATTTGCCTCGACTCCCAGTCGTCTAGCGTGTCTACCGATCAGGTAGTACCCTGTGAGCACTCCGATTAGTGTGCTAGCATCTTTTCTGGTCAGGCTCAGGATATACTTGCTTTTCCCGTGATCATATTCAGGCCAAAGAGTTCTTGATATTGAGCATGTAGTTAGGTTTGACCATCTATTGACTGCCCACTGCAAGCATAGTGAGTCGATAGACTGTTTTATGGATCCGATGGGAATAGCAATGTGCTTAAGCTGGAGCCTGCTCGAGCGAGTTCATCAGCTAGCTCATTCCCCTGGATTCCACAGTGGCCTGGCACGCAGTAGAGGGTAATTTTGTGCCATGTGCCGATAGTGTTAAGAATACCACGACATCGTCTAACTAGTTTTGATCGTGTTGTGTTCGAGCTAAGGGCCTTAATGGCTGTTTGGCTGTCAATGCAAATAGTGATGTCTTCTGTTGCATACACCTTTGCTTCAATAATTTTACATGCCTGAAGTATTGCAAAGATTTCCGCTTGAAATGTATAGTCCGGCAGCCTGTGGGCCTCGTGAATCTCGAGTTCCTGTAAGAATACCCCCGCGGCTGTGCCAGAAATCATTTTCGAACCGTCGGTGAAGATCATTGTGGTTCTATTATATGTATAGGTAGCGTTCTTCATTCCAGTCGTCCCTGTGTGGGATGTTAATAGAAAATCCCCAACCGAAACCTATTTCTGGCATAATGAAGACCGTTTCCCTATCGATATCACACTCCACGAAGTCGTTGAGTATATGGTATTGCGACCAGCAGGTCTAGTTTTCCAGTAACCTAACTCTTTGAGTCTGAGAGCACCTTTTGCAGCTATACAAAGCTTAAACTATACAAAACAATTATAAGACCTGTGCTATGCTATGGCAGCGAAACGTGGACATAGACTCAGGTGTCCGAAAAATTAGGTAAAGCCTTTGAAAGAAAAGTCCTCAGAAGAATCCTCGGACCTATGAGGGAAGACTCGATCTGGAGAATACGATACAATAGAGAATTGTATGCCATCTTTGATAATCCGGAAGTATCGATCCTCATAAAATTCAAAAGGCTACAATGGGCTGGTCATGTGGAGCGGATGGATGACGGAAGAATCTCCAAACGCACACTAAAGGGAAAAGTTAATGGAGAAAGACCAGTTGGAAAACCACGAAAGCGCTGGGAGGACTCTATTGACGCAGACAGCAAATCGCTGCTAAGATTCACAAACTGGAGGATGCGGTCACTGTACCGACAAGGCTGAAGGCGGCACATTCGGGAGGCCAAGGTCTGATTTGGACTGTAGCGCCATCGTAAGTAAGTAAGTTTTGCAGCTATGCTTTTGATGTATATGTCCATTGGCAGCAGATGGAGGATAGTTTCCAGTGCCGCCGTGGGAATGGTTCTGTTTTCTCGTGGGGTGGGATCACTATCGTGCGCGTCCTTAGGTGGAGGATAGAAGAACGGCAACAGTTAGCTTAATTAGCTCTGTGGTTAAATAGTGAGCTTGCTCATGAATAAAACCTCGTGGACCAACCTACTCAATACAGTTGTGTCATGACCTACCATGCCAAGGGAGCAGTTGGCTGCTGAGTATCTAGCAGTCGCGAACGGCGTCCTGTGGGTGACCAGGCGAATACCCACCGTATCTTAGCCTTACACCGATATGTCGGCTCCATAGGGGTGGACCGTTTTTACGAGCATACTCGTGGGACCAATGAGCGAAAACCAAGCTATTTTTTACTAGCAGTGGAAACTTTCATTTTAACTCAAATTAAAATATGCAAATAAAATTATAATAGGTAAGGTGAGGTTAATATGTAATTTAAAATCTGTGCAAAAATAATTATGTAATAATTAAATTCACACCCTCGATCTTTTGTTCGAAGAAATAGACTAAGTTTGATATAACTTGAAGCTGGGAATGAGTGAAGCCTTTTAGAGGCTCATGATCCGAACAAACTCCTAGGACAAAGGACACACTTGATTGTACTATTCTTTCAATATATCCTTCAGTCACTACCTAAGCCGTCAAATTTTAAGGTCGAGTGATCAAAATATCAGTGCCATAAAAACTCGGTATCAAAAATTTTGCGGAAATAATGCACTTTGTTTAAAAAACATACTGCAGTCACGATCGGCTGCAAGCCAATCGTATAATACTCTAGATGAATACTGAACTCCGATTTATATTGTAGTTGGGGATAAAGTAGAATTACGTGTGTGCACCAAAAACTAGTTTGTACAAAATTCCGAATTCGTACCTAAAAGATTACTTGAGTTATAGTGAGTTACGTAAATTAAGTAAATACATTTTGACAGGATATTTGTATGGCAGCTACACGAAGGACTTACAGGATTTTCTTCATAATCATACATTTAGCTCCAACTATTGGGAAAATAACACATACAAAATTTCAAAGTCGTAGCTTAAACCCTTCTTAAGTTATCGATCAATATTTTTGAACACGTGTTTTAAGGACATTTTGTATGGCAGCTACCCGAAGGAGTAGGACGATTTTGCCCGTTAACGAACTTAGCCTTACAAATTCAACCAAACATCCAAATTCAAAATTTCAAGATCCTAGGTGAAGGCGTTCTTGAGTTATCGTGCTAACGGACAGACGGACGGACGGACGGACGGACGGACGGACGGACGGACGGACGGACGGACGGACGGACGGACGGACGGACGGACGGACGGACGGACGGACGGACGTCAGGCGGATTTGACGTTTTTGGCCACAAATAAACAAAAAATAATATATAACTTTTTTTCGTCCGAGGCTTGGTTCTATGCGTTACAAACTTTTGGGCTGGATTAAACTTATAATACTCTATATGATTTCATCTAGAGTATAAAAAGGAATTTATCAATTAGTGAAAGGGTTTAAATTAAAGGCAAATAACTTCGAATAACTTGTCGAATTAAAGGAATAAATGAAACTTCGAATGAACTGTAACAAAATAGGCTTTAAATTTCCAGGGCAAAAAAGGCTAAGTTTTTCAGTTAAATGTTTGCGAAGAAAAATGCAATGAATAAAAATGGATAAAATCGAGACGGCTACAGAAAAAAATATAGCTATAGAAATTCGTTAAAAATTGCATATTACCTTTACGGTGAAAAAATCGTTTAAGTTAATTTAGCTATTCAGAAGTTGTTAAAGCAGCAGAAATGGAAAAATTTTTAAAAATTGTGAATCTCGAAAATGGGTATATGTTTGTACGAGTGTTTTGCTTAATTGTTTAAACCCTACCGGTCCTAACTTTATGACATAACACCCTGTAGAGTACTGCTTGATTCATGCCCAATATTTATTATAAAACTCTTTGCATCGCACAAAACGGCGCTTAAAACCCAAAGGTCCAACTCCTATCTACACCGTCTGTCTGTCAATTTGAAGTTCCACTCTTCCGAGACCATACAAATGTCTTTAAAAATCTTTTGCTTTTTTCACCCTGGATGTATGGTTGCTTGAAAAAGCGTGACATTAAGATGCACATCTTAACTCTTAAGGTATTTAATATATCTAATTGAAAATAAAAACATCATCTTAATCTCGAGTATTTACCATACAAATATCGTTGAAAGTGTTCTGTAACCGGAATGCACGATAAGTTGAAAAATCTATCACTACCACCCTAAGTTTTTTGGTTATATTAATTTTGGTTGATCGCATTTTTCACCGTACAAATATCCTTGAAAATAGTTTGTATTTTCCAGCTCGAGTACACGATAACTCGATAACTGTGGCTTTAGGATCCATATTTTGGACTGTCCTCACTTTTTCGAGTAAATATCTACCAGATAAAGGCTCTTAAAAATCGTTCGCTCTCATCAACCTGAATACACAATAAATCCAGAAAGTGTTGCTTCACGGTGCATATTTCGGTTATTCAAAAATGCGATATTTAAAAAAACACAACAAATTAAGTTGAACTAAATCACTGAATTAAATGTTCTTAAAAACGTAAAAGGTAATTCGGGTAAATTTTGCTTTGGGTGCATATTTTGGACTCTGCTCGCTTTATCGAGTATCTTTCTTCCATACAAATGCCCTTAAAAATCTTTCACTCGCAGCAGTTTGAATGCCCGATGACTGTCATGTTTGACGGTGCATATTTCGGTTGTTGAAAATGAAATATAACAAATTAAACATTTGTTTTTTTTACATTTACTCGTATGGGTACAAATCTATTGCTTTTACGTTTTTTATCCAGAACGCACGATAACTCGAAAAGCGTTGGAGATGCATCATCTGATTAAGAACAAAGTATTTTTTCCTTATTCTTATAACTCAAATATGTTGTATTACATTATAGGATCTTCACTGTACAATTCATTGTGTTAAGGTTCTCATACATGAGCAATTTTTGAAGCAATTAATTACCCAGCGACTATTGCCAAAACTAGTGGAGCGATTAATGGAGCAATATAGAGCAATATCATGCTAGTTGCGTCAATATTTCGGCAATGTGGCAATGTTTTCACAGATTGCTGGTATTTCTCGCCCAATAGTTGCTGTATTTCCACTAACTTGGAAAATGTCGAGCAATTGTCCTCGTTCAGTGGTTCAATTGTCAAGTTTTGTTTTAAATTTTGCATTTATTTGTCAAGTTTCGTGTTATAATGGCTTGGAATTAAAATATTTCAAAGTTTTATTTTAAGTTTTAGATTTGTTTGTGAAGTTTGCTTTCGTGTTGTTGGAGGACAGAATTGGTCGTGTAAGCCCTTTTTGCCGAATTGCTAGATATTGGTCAATATCGCTCATCACAATTCAGGAAAGAGTTCATGAAAAGTTGATTCACATCGCCTGTTGCTATTGTTGCTGTGTTGCTTCATATTTTTGGGACGTTAAAATTGACGAATATTGCTGCAAATTGAGCAATTTTAATCGCTCCTGTAAGAGTACCTTTCCTGGATTCGCAATTCTAATCCTTGGCTTATTTTATTAATCCAAAGATTATTGACCTGAGTAAATGTGAGGTTTTATCCTAGGTCCAAGAAGTCCTCACGATCCTTTCAATTACGTATTTAAAATTTGATGTCTTCTTTGATTTGATAATTGACATGACCTAGTGATTCATTACCGTCTGACAAAGCACTCTTATTATTTTCGCATTCGAATGGGTTTTTTGTGAAGTAAACTACTTCAATTGATCAAAATTTAGTGCACGTCGGTTTTTAATGACCATTAATTTGAAGTACCCCTGCTTTACAAAAATTTGCTCATATTTTTAGAACCTTCCTTTTTGAAGTTCGGATATAATTTCCATTGATTTTCTCAGATATGAACACTTTTTGAATAGACCGAAGAACATAATGACTTTTTCTTGAACATTCAGTGTGATAGATTTTCCTTTACAAAACCCACAATTCTCCACATGTCAGTCCAAATTTCTACAATACCCAACCCTTAAAACACATCTGAAATGTTATTGTGTTTATTTTACAATAAATACAAAATAATAAACAATGTTTATTTTGTAAAACTACAAAACGGGAAAACCTTTGATGCATAAATACGACTATTATATTTTCCATTTCTTGGAATTTATTTTATCACTACAAAAAATACCAGAATTTAATTTTTAACCTACTAATTTAAACAAAAAAAAAAAAAGAAAAAACAAACTCAACCAAATGTTTAAAACAGATTAGAAAATAGTTAGATAAAAAGTAGAGAGAAATAATGTTTAGAGTAAATAACAAAAAAATTTTCATCTGCCCTAACAGAGTTTATTTAAATATTTATGATTTATGTTTTATTGTGGAAGGAATTAATTTTGGTGGTATGATTTACTTATTTTTTTTTTAAGTTATAATTATAATTTGGTTTGTGTCCTCTCTCAAAATTTTCACAAGCTTTTGTTTTAAAATTTGGGAAGTGATTTGTAATACATTGCAAACATATACATCGAACACAAACATTCAGGTGACATTGAAAATTGTCGAAGACGATTAAAAGTGTATTTGAAAATTAAGCTGTTATGTATAGGTGCTTTTTTTGAACAATCAATTGGAATGTACGGTACATTACAAAAGGCGTCAACAACACAAATGTTGTGTGCAATATTTGGTATATTTCTGTAATGTTTTATGTTTTTTTTGTGCTTCATAATTTGCCTTTTTAATAAATCGTAGTTTTGTTTGAATAGTTTTTATAGTTTTTATATTTTTTAACATGCAGATAGTGAATTTTGAAAATATAATTAGAAATGTTTCGATAAATTCAGGATTAATTTATTTCATTGTTCTTAAATATTACAAAAGAAATGTTGTTTAATTGGTCGATAGTCTTATAGCCAAAATATGTTTTCCTGGTAGGTTTAGGTCATGTAAACAAGTTAATAATTTTTTTTTTAAAAGTGTAAGGCCCAAAAGAATACTTATAAACGGATACGAAGAAGCGTTCGCGAAGGAATTTTCGTTCACTTAGTTTTACAGGTCGGTTTCAACCCACAAGGCGGTCTACTTAGGGTCCTTAATTGGGACATGAACTCGAAAATTTAAACCATGATCAAAATAGAACTTCACCTACATTCAACAATAAGATATTGCGTACCAGCAGTGTTATACTCCTAGCAATTGTTACTAACTACTCACCACTTATGTAGCTATTACTCAGTTGTGTTGTAATGATTACAGAATCGATGCTGTAAGTGCTATCAATGACCTTTTCATTGCACAAGAGTTTAGTTTGGAATGGGATGTTCTTGGTCAGCATCGGCCTGGGTAAGTAGTGGTTTCTCTTCTCATTACTAGTAAGCCCCGAATTCATTATTAAAAACATATATACTTGAATAGCAACGATTTTGAACCAACGAATAGCAGATTTGAAGCATAGTGAATTATACACTAAAGCAACTGTCTGATTTGAGATTCTTAGTAAAGAAACATTCTGCTGCTTATTGAACATTTCATTACCTATCACATTACCCGGTAAGTAGTTATAATTTCAACGATAATCAACACGAGAGTAAGCGCTTTCTAACGTTCACTTTGGGTATGGCCCTGGAGGGTAGGTGGGACATTGGTGAACGCCTGCCTAATTGGTTTTTTTCACTAGAAAAATTTTAATTGTGGCTTTGAAATTCCCATGTTACTATCCAGCTAAAACACGATTCTAAATACTTCAGTATAATTCCAGAGTGAAATGTAACCTGGAAGATATACGATGGTGCCGAGAAGTTAGACTAGTGAACTACTGTACTATGAGAAAAATGTTTAAGTGCATGCAAATTAAGATCACACTTGGAAGATGCTCTAGCATATTGTTACATGTAAACCTGGCAACCGCGCAACCGCACAACTCGATCGATTACGAATAAGGGAAACAGTAGCAACCGAATACCTAGTTGCAAGTGGAAGTAAATAAGAGAGCGAAACAACACGACTATATCTCCCCTCTAATCGAATGCGCTCGAATGTACTGGAAGCCTAGAAGATCAAATGGAATGCTCTCAAGCGTTCCAGTAGCGTCCACACACACCACCGAGCGAAGATTCAAGAACAGTCTCGACTACAGACAAGTAGTATAAAAGCAGATGAAGCTTTCAGCGAGGGACATAGTAATTTTTATTACGTCGACTGTGACAACCAGCGTGTATACGCGACCGTGTTGGTAGAGAGCGAAAGTGATCGAGTCAAGCGATATATGGTATAAGCGGGCGGTATTGCCATACAGTGCGAATTATTGTGCGAATAGAATTTAAAGTGCGATTAATAAATAATCACTTATTTTTATTTTAACCGAATTGTGTTTTACTTGAAATCCCGGCGAACCCCTAGCTCGCAACAATATGTTAAGACAGTTTTCTGTGCAACTTGCTGCTTAATTCTACCACAACAGAAAAATTACGCAGGACAATTGATCTTTCTGAAAAGGTACTTCCTTTACTGGCCGTTTCATAGTGCTTATTAGGTCAAAGAAGTTTTTTAGATATAGACACTCAGCGATTTGAAGAACTGAAGATTTTTGTTGTACTTTGCATTTCGTTCGAATAGAAGCACTCATAGTAAAGTGATAATAAAGGGCTTGTTTTTTAATCTCTTTCTAATAATAAAAATATTCCGCCGGAGATAAAATGACTCAAATTAAAAACAAAAAGATAAATAAAAAACGGAAAAATTCTCTCTAAAAGAATTTCATTCATATCACTTTTAGTGGAGCCCATAATATTTGCTCTTTTTTCAAAAATAACTACTATAATCCATTAACAAAATACTTTTAATTAATAATTGGGATTTATTTATTCAGTGTTTTTTTTAATAGTGCCTCTACCTCAATATTAAATACAGATATGAAAAAAGGATTATAATCCTTAATCCTTGGCATGGGCTAATAAGGTAAGGTCCTCTTTTTAAAAAAAAAAATATTGTTCACATTAATTTTTTTTTTTAATTTTTGACTGAATTGTTATTACCATATTGTAATTTTCTTTCAACAACCTTTCCTTATCCTCATTTTAAACAACGCAAGATTGTAAAAAAAAATTTTGAGAAGCATTGAAAAAAGTTAAAATATTGCAGGTTTCTCAATGAAAGGATAAAACAATTGTTTTAGCGTTTTATCTTCTACCTCTAAAGGAGATGTTTTTAAAACCAATTTGTTGCTTAACGTCGAATATTTTACTTTAATACTACAAAATAATAGAAATAAATTTATCGAAACACTTCAATTTATCTTTTATAGAAATTTATAAAAATCAATCTGAAAAAAAAACATGCTTAAACGTAACAAACACAGGCAGCAAACACATTCGCCACATTTAAATTCCAATAATTTTAATTACATTTTAATTTCGAATTAACTCTGATTTCACTTTGTAATACAGTATACAACGGAAAAAAATTTAACATAAAACTTTTATTTACAATAATTCTTGTGACGTAAAATATAGGAAAAGAGCGTTTAAAAAATAAAACACAACACAGTTATTCATAATAGAGTGCTTTTGTTATTAATAATACAAAAACATGTTGTAGAATTATTATTTTTTATGTATTATTATTTTCTTGTGTTTTATGATTTTATTTTATTTTATGTATTATATTTTTTTCTGTTTGTTGTCGAAATGAAGCCATACATACACATAACAATAAATAGACTGTACATTTGATTTTCCGAATAATTTGAAATTAATAATTTTGAAAAATTATAATAACAACAGAAAATATACGAAATAACAAAGGAGTGTATATTCTGTTTTGTATATTGATGCCAATTATGTGTTGAATTTGTATGAAGAAAAAAATATGTTAGATTCCGTACTTTATGCAATTTTCAAATTTAAATTCATGTTTTTTTAGGCAAACAAAAATTATTTTGTTTTAAGGGTTCAGTTCATTATAATCGGATGTCAAAACAATCTTCAACTGACCTTTGCAGTGAAAGTTGTTAACCTTTGTTATACTCAATGGCTTATAATCGCTTTTATACCAGTCGATTAACTTCTTCCTGTAGATGGTAGTTCTTATAAGTGGGGGTTTTTATTTCTATCCAAGAAATGGCTTATGCCAGAAAGTTGAAACGTGTTAGGTATACGTAGATTTAGAAGACAATTAATTTAAGCAAAATAAATTTAAAATTTCCATTGACATAAGGAGGTGTGGAGAAAAATGTGTCGGTGAAAAACGGGTCCACGTATTTTTACGAATTTTATCATATCCCTCATGCCTTTTAAGATATCGAATTAATCGCTAATCAAATGAAACAAGAACCAGTTTTAGTATTTCTTTATATTCAATCTAAATGTGGTGTAAAGGGGTTGTGTATATTTTTACGAACTTCGGTATATCTCTTAAGTCTAATGGGACATCGAATTGATTTTCAATTCCTTGAGTTTGCAATAAAATCGCCTAAAAATTAAATTAAGGATTTATTGAAATTCAATCCCTAAAGGTCTTGTATACGTTTACACAAATTTTACCAAATCCATTAAATACAATGAGATATCGGCTTGATTTTTACTTTTACAGACTTTTTACATAAAAACCTATAAAACGAATTCAGTTTTTTTTCGGAATTCACCCCTATGGAGGTGTGAAGGTTTTTAATATGTTTTTACAAATTTTCTTTTTCTTTGGTCTAATGAGGTATCGAATTATTGTTTTTACTTTCGTGGCCTTTTACATAATCGCCTAAAAAACAAATTCAGGATTTTTTTGATATTGCACCCTTAAAAGGGTGTAAAGAGTTTGAATAATTTTTTTATAAATTCCATAATATTTATTTCTTCAGTCTAATGAGATCTCGAAATAGTTTTTACTTCCATGATTTTGTTGAACTCGTATAATCGCCTAAAATCAATGCCAAAATGTTTCGATATTCATTCCCTCGGTTATACGAATTCCGACATATTTCTTAGGTTAGACGTGATATTTAGTTAGTTTCTATTTCCATGGGTTGAGAGTTGTATTTTACAAGTAGCTATTTAATTCACAAAATTAATTGTCCAAATAACCTCCTTCTTTCGAAACAACCAGTGCTCTAGTTTCACTTTGATCGCGTTAGGGACAATAATCGAATTTTATAATTGAATTTTAAAGCTGATAGTAGCGTTGGTAATTCTGTCGCACCTCGGCTTCAACGGCTTTGCGGATTTTGTCCCAAAAAATAATAGATCAAGACTGTTGGCACAATTTTATAGTTTTATTCTGATACTTATAAAATCGTCATCTGCATTAAACACTAAAGAGTTCATCGACCATTTAAATATTGAAAATTGCATAAAATGTTTGATATAACCGTTCGGCCATTATTAGATTCTTTAAAATAAAAACAGTGAAATATAATTGTTTTATAGAAAAAAATTGAAAGAAAGGAAAAATACTTTCATTCTGTAAAATAATAATAATTAATTTTACTACTCCTAGTTGATTTTAAAATAATTTTTCCGTCGCAAAATTCAAACACTTGAAAACTTAAAGCTGATTGAGTTTGGGATTTAAGGCGGATACTTCCTGATTTGTATCTAAACTAGCGTTAAGCTTGTGTGAATAACTGGCATAAAGCCAAGTACAATGTGAAATATTAAAGCAAGCCTAGTTAATAGTAGGTGTGTTTTTTGCGCATTTATCTAGATCAGGGTAGTGCTTAAAATTTACATTGAAAACACCGTGAATATTGCTGTTTTCGTTATTTTTTGTTGCTTTTCCATGTAGATAGTAGGCTAGAATATAGATTTTAACAGTAATAGCTGCCCCAATAAGTTCACTAGGACAGCTATTCGCGATAAATTCTCTAATCTAGCCCACTATATATGGAAAAAAGTTATAAAGAATCATAAAAACAGCAATTTTGTTGTTATTTTGTATATAAATTTTCTAACCTACTCTGTTCACACTTAGAATTTAATTTTACTAAATTGAGAATTAGTTCGGTAACTGCAAGAAAAACATACTGTCGAAGTCGAAATCAAGACCACAGTTTCTTTTATGAAAGGGTGGGGTTTTTGCCTATTTGCGACAAAGACATGGAGGCGTAGAGAGAGTTAATTTGACGTGGAAGTTAAAGTTAGTTTGCTTCAAATTCTACCCCATCTAGTAACAAAATTTCATTGCAATTTTTTAAGTATATTCTTTGAGCCTAAAAAATGTACCGCAGAACAAATCCCTCTCATTCAAACTAAGTGCATGAATTTTACGAAAAAAAAATTAATTTTTAAAATTTTGAATAAATTTTCAATACATACCTTCATCATAAGTAACAGAGTATTAAATACAATTAACATCATTATAAAATATTCGAATGGTGTTGATACAACAATTCGCCACACTTTATATTTGAAACTATCACGCGCCTTCGGCATATACCGTTCGAGTGGTCGAGCACCAATTGTAAAATCTATACATGATTTCTGCGAAAATAAATAAAAATTTCGAAAAAAATGGAAAATTGAAATTGAGTTTTTGAAATTGATTTTTTTTTTAAATTAAACTTACTTGATTTTTATCGATTTCGCCGTCTTGTAATTCAGCTTCGCCTTGTTCCTGAAATGTAATGATAATCAAGGCCACGAAAATGTTAACGAAGAAGAATGGAAACACTACGAAGTAGACAATATAAAATAAGGACATTTCAATACGGAAATTCTGTATTGGACCCTTATCCTCATATGTGGCGGCCATTGAATTTTGAAGGACCCTGTGATGTTTTTTTTTGGATAGAAGTGGAGAGAAAAATGTGTTAAGTAGTTTTGTTGAAAATAAAATTATTTTATAATAAAATCAGAAATATTATTAAAATAACAAAATTCCATAAATAAATGAACTAATTTATGGTTTGCATAAGAAATTGTCTTTCCGATTCATGCCCATTTTTGGGGCATGGATTAGGAATAGGGTTTAAAATTTAACGAAATTTTTGACTACGCCTTATCGAATGGTAGAACGAAGAGTTTAATTTCTCATATACGATTTTTTTCGATAAATTAGTTCACTCATTTGGAAGAAAATAAATTAAATTAATTTTAAATTTAAGTAAAACTTACTGAGGCCATCCTTCACCAGTTTGCACAGCAAATAACGTTAGCATAGCCGTTGCAACGTTATCATAGTGAAAACTTCGCGTCCGCCATATCCGTGCTTCTTTTTTCGGCAATAAATCACCGCCCTCGAATTTAAAATAAGAACCCCTGAAATTAACGAAAAAGATTTATTTTTAAACAATTATTTTTAAAAGGTGTCATTTGAAGCATTCGGAAAAACAAAATCTTACTAAACACTCGCTTTTAATGAAGCTTTCTCAAAAAAAAAAATTTAATTTTCCTCTCCAGTATAATTCACGGAAACAAGTTCTATGAAATTTTAATATACATATAACAATAATATCGATTTACTTTACCATTTTGTACTCGAAGTATCCAGGTATTCAAAATTTAATTTTACTGCACAAAACCGCGTACTTTCAGAACAAAATCTGTTTAAAAGAGTGGTCTAATTACCGAAACTTTTCGGTCATTATACTTGATTGAAATAAGGCGGGTAGCGTCTTCTTTTCTCAAAGAATACGTGAACGAAATTCTACAAAATGATCACTTTTTAATTTTTTATAAAATTTAGAAACGAGCTCTATTACGATTAAGTCAAGAATTTCGACTGTAAAGACTTCAGATAAGTAGAACCTGCCTATTTATTTAACAGTTTTCATTCGGATCAAATAAAATTTATACAAGTGACTTTTTACAGAAGATTTTTGCTAAAGTTTAGAAGATTAGTTTTAAAACTAAGACTAAACTTCTAAAGTCGGAGAATTCGTAGGGTAATCAAACGCGAGGTAGCACAAAATTTAATTCTTTAGCAGTTAAAACAGTTTTCTAATTTCCAGTTCTAGGTTTTTGTCCTAAGTGATCTTCAAGCAAATTTTATCACAGACACAAAAACCACCTTCAATTGCAATTATACTTACTGGCACTCTTCGGCAGTATGTTTACTTTCGTCCGTACAATAGAAAAATTTTCCGTTGAACAATTGTACAGCGATTACAGCGAAAATAAATTGGAATAATATGTACACGATAAGAATATTAATAACGTTTTTCAGCGAATTCACCACGCAATCGAATACGGCTTTTAATTTTGGAACACGTTTTATTGTTTTTAATGGACGCAATACACGAAGCACCCGTAGCGATTTGATTGTTGATAAATTTTGTCCTGCGCTGCTGCCACTGTAATTAAATAATCAAAATTTATTAGAACACATAAATAACTAAGAAAATGTAAATATAAATACAAAAATAAAATATACAAGACTCATAAAAAAGTCCAATAACATTTTTAATTAAATCGAATATTTATAATTACAGAAAAAGGACTTTAAATTAGACTTAAAGCTGCGAGACAATATTTTTTTTTACAAGATTGTCCTTTAAAGATCATATAAAAGATGTGGTAGTTAATTTATAATTAATTGCGGCAACCTTTAGTTTAGTTTTTAGTTTTACTGTGCTGACGATGATAGTAGCCGCCCGGTTTGCTTAATGCTATTGTACTGCACGAGTGCTCGTACGCAAATTAAGAATCCAATGCAATGAGTAGCACCCTTTCGCAAAGTTTGAAACTGCAGTATAGTCGTCTCCTATCGCCAAGGTTCGAATGTCGGGGTTTCAGAACAAATTAAAAAAATTATAAGGTAGAGGGCAGTCTTTGTAAGTTCATATACATCCCGACATTTAGTACTTTTTTGTATATTTCAGTATATATTTTAGTATATTTTAGTACTGTATGTATTAATATATTTTAGTATAGTTTAGTACGCTATTGTAGTCCAAAAATTATGGAATTCAATTTACTTATTTTCAGGCTGTTCAACTCAACCCCCAAGTATGAAAAGCAAAATGAAATCAAAAAGTAAAAACCTGTTTGCACGTAGGAATGAATATATTAAATAAATAAAATAAATAAAACAAATAAAATAAATATATAAATAAATTAATAAAATCGTTTATAAATAAATAAATAAAATAAAATAAATAAAACAAATGAATTAAATAAAATAAATAAAATAAATGAAATAAATAAAATAAATAAAATAAATAAAATAAATAAAATAAATAAAATAAATAAAATAAATAAAATAAATAAAATAAATAAAATAAATAAAATAAATAAAATAAATAAAATAAATAAAATAAATAAAATAAATAAAATAAATAAAATAAATAAAATAAATAAAATAAATAAAATAAATAAAATAAATAAAATAAATAAAATAAATAAAATAAATAAAATAAATAAAATAAATAAAATAAATAAAATAAATAAAATAAATAAAATAAATAAAATAAATAAAATAAATAAAATAAATAAAATAAATAAAATAAATAAAATAAATAAAATAAATAAAATAAATAAAATAAATAAAATAAATAAAATAAATAAAATAAATAAAATAAATAAAATAAATAAAATAAATAAAATAAATAAAATAAATAAAATAAATAAAATAAATAAAATAAATAAAATAAATAAAATAAATAAAATAAATAAAATAAATAAAATAAATAAAATAAATAAAATAAATAAAATAAATAAAATAAATAAAATAAATAAAATAAATAAAATAAATAAAATAAATAAATAAAATAAATAAAATAAATAAAATAAATAAAATAAATAAAATAAATAAAATAAATAAAATAAATAAAATAAATAAAATAAATAAAATAAATAAAATAAATAAAATAAATAAAATAAATAAAATAAATAAAATAAATAAAATAAATAAAGTAAATAAAGTAAATAAAATAAATAAAATAAATAAAATAAATAAAATAAATAAAATAAATAAAGTAAATAAAGTAAATAAAATAAATAAAATAAATAAAATAAATAAAATAAATAAAATAAATAAAATAAATAAAATAAATAAAATAAATAAAATAAATAAAATAAATAAAATAAATAAAATAAATAAAATAAATAAAATAAATAAAATAAATAAAATAAATAAAATAAATAAAATAAATAAAATAAATAAAATAAATAAAATAAATAAAATAAATAAAATAAATAAAATAAATAAAATAAATAAAATAAATAAAATAAATAAAATAAATAAAATAAATAAAATAAATAAAATAAATAAAATAAATAAAATAAATAAAATAAATAAAATAAATAAAATAAATAAAATAAATAAAATAAATAAAATAAATAAAATAAATAAAATAAATAAAATAAATAAAATAAATAAAATAAATATATGAATAAAAAAATAAAATAAATATATAAATAAAAAAATAAAATCGTTTTTTACGAATTCCGTTATTTATAATAACAAGAAAGGGACCTCAATCGAGACTTGAAGCTTTTTTTAAACAGAGCTTAAAAGCTGCTTAACAAACTTACCTCATATCGAAACCAAAACTAACAGCAGCACATATCACAACAACTGCATCCATTATATTCCAGAATTCTCTTAAATAGCTGCCCGGATGTAAAATTATACCTAAATCTACGATTTTGAGTAACATCTCGATCGTAAAAACGCCAGTAAATGCGTAATCGAAATAATTTAGCACTTTGTTACGGGTGGATTCTTCTTCGACAGGATCTTCGGCTGCCAAAGCGATTGATGATAATGAAATAACGACCATTATAAAAAAATCAAAATATGGTAAATTAACGACCCAATGTGCACCGCGACGAACTCTAAAAGAGATGATGGAAAAAACAATATAGAAAATATTTTGATTGTAGTTTTTTATTGTAGGTTGGTTGCATTGATTAAATTGAATACGACAGACGTTCCGGCAGTAGTGTGTGTAGTTTCTACAAGTAGGGACGAATCCAAACTGAACAATTTAATAAGTTGAACTTTTTTTGAATGGTTCAGAAAATCAATGAAAACAATGGAGAGCCGCATTTTTCAGCAAGATTTTAAAGGCTTAACTTTTTCTTTACTGAAAGGTGATTTTCTGTTGATGAAATGATCCTTTGGTTGAGCTATGGTATACCCTTCTAGTTAATGATAAAAATGAGTGGTCCATAGCAAGGAGCCCAACTAATCTTAATCAATGCAACCAAGCCAAACTTCTAGATATTCTTTCCTTTGAGTTAGAAATAGAATGTTTCAACCCTGATAGAACCCTCATCCACCATTTGCCCAAAAATAACCCCTACAACCTATCATCCAACTTACGGATTTGTGGGCGATAAAATAAACATCGATGAATATGGCAACATGGGTTTCGGTCCGTCCGGTATATCGTCGTCGTCCTTCTTTTCGTCCTCTTTCTTTTTACTTTTTCCGCCACGTGACGGTGAGGCGGGTGTGCCGTCGGCACGTGGCGGCGATCCATCTGAAACCTGTAATGCTTCCATTTCCTTTTCCAGTTCCTGTAACTGTTTCTCCTTATCTTCTTCGACCTGTTCCTCTTCGGCCGCTGTAAGTTCCTGGGCATTTGCCAAATTATCGACGGCGATAGCCAAGAAAACGTTCAGCAGTGTGTAGTTACCGAATAGCACCAATACGATGAAATATCTGTAGTAGGTAATTTAGTAGTACTTTTTTTTAAATTGAATTTTAAAAATTTTTTTTTTCTTAATGACAAATGGCTCTAATTTTAGTGAACAATTTCGGTCAGGAACGTAATTTCATTTTTTTTTTAGTACAGACACATTTAGTTCGGGTTTCAAACCAACTGTTGCCTCCTAGAAGAAATTTTTATTTAAAATCAACGCTTACATTGTAAAAACAAATAAAAATTTTAACAACATTCATAAGCAAATCTAAGGCAAAAAATTTTAAATAAGAAAAACTAGAAATAGAAAAAAAATATTGTAATTGCATTTTTTTTTGAATAATTAAGCCAAAAGCTAGTAAAGCATAAAAAAATGACAAAAAATAAGTTTATAAATTCTTAAATTTAATTGAAAATAATTGCCATATAATTTAAATATTCTCATTTGCAGCGTGAAAAATCGCCAAAGGTGATTTTTATTTCAAATTTATTTTCCTATTTTTATTAGCTCATTTTCCGATCATAAATTAAAATATGTTCGAAAATTAAATTTTAGAATAGACAAATTTAAATTCAAAACAGGCAAAATTAGATCGGGCGCAAAAAAAACATCAGCCTAGACACAAACCCAGCCAATGAAGGGACAGTTTAGCATTTTTGAGTCCTAGCAACTTAAAAAATTCGGGTAAAAAAAATTAAGAGAAATCGACTGGCAAATTTTGCATAATACATTCTAGTGCTATCTGATTGTTGGTTTTGTCAATATTTGAGACTGATTCAAATTTGACTTTAGAAAATATTTTTTCTAACTTTTTTTCGATTGAGTGATTGAAATATTAGAAGAGCTACTCACTTACCTCGAATAGTTCGAGTGAAAAGGGCTTTCGTTACCCTTGTTTCACTTATGAAAATGTCGAAAAACGAATTTATATGCAAATTTTCATTTTTATTTTTCATAAATTTTTTGAACTTGAATTTCGACAGAATCAGCATTTTTTTTTGTCAACAGAAATTTTTTTTGTCAAACTCGTAGTGGTCAAATAGATCTAGTTACTATTTTCGTCTGAATTTTTGATTTATTATTAATTACAGCAATTTTTGAAATTTTCCCAATTTTTTAAATGATAAGCTCGCCCATTCGCAATATTTAAGACCACAAGCAGAGCAGAGATGTCTGTTTTGGGCTCGTATGACCGGAAGTTATTTGCCTATGATATAACAATAATCTGTAATTAACCACAGGCTGTTAAGCTGCTCGGTATTTGTACAATACAAATTGAAATTATTTCGGAACAAAACTATCAGTTTACGAAATAGCTCAACGAATTCAGCTTCATTTGGCTTTTGCAGTGAGAGTTTTTCACCTTGTCATAATCTTTATGACTAAGGTTCCTTTTGTCACTACTTAAGTAACATATTCCCCAGTCGGGGATCTTGTATCGGCTTTCACAGACTACTCTGACTCGTTCCATGCGTTTCTTCAGTAGGCTCTACCATGAACAAAAATTAGTTTTCTTTTAGTATTCATTTCACTAGATTCGAAAGGTTTTCTTTTTAAGATTTTTATAAAATTTATCTCGATTGTAAATCTCCTCAGTATTTTTTTGAGAAAACAAATTTACCGAACACTTTCTCCCTTGTTGACGAAAATATTAAAAGTCTTTCCTAATATTTTTTTGAAAGGGGAGCCCATAGGCGGATATAATTTAAATTGCAGATTTAAATTTTATGTCAACGATGTTTTCAGGGTGTCATAAAATATTCACGAATTTTTTGTTTTTTATGAAATTTTACCGAAACTCATCCATATTTTTTGGAAATATTTTTTTTCGTAAAATTGCATCATTTGCTGTACAGTTGTGTTGTAACATGTAAAGAGAAATCCAAACAACAAGACAAAATCCAAACAAGTCAGTCCATACCACCGAAAGGGTTTCAATTTGAATAATCGGGAAATTTTTAAATTTTTTTTTAATAATATTATATTTTTAAAGGTAAGACTTTTTGAAAATTAGAATTTAAGGGTCACTCTTTAACAGCTGGTATATTTTTTAATGTTTGGATTTTTCCCGTTGTACTTTTAATGTTGTCAATTTAACAAATTGTAAACCTCGTGGAGAATTGGAATATGCCTTTGGGTATGTTACGTAGAACGTCGTTACGTAGAACGTCGACAAAAAACATGTTCGTTATAATAAAAAATTTCAACGTATACCAAAAATATGAACTTCTTCTTCGCTAAGGGTAGGTTTCTAAATTGATCTATATTCTAGGGGATGAATTGATTCTACCTAATAGTTGAGGTACCTATACAGCAATTCGATTAAAAAATAAATGCGCTATGAAAATAATGAAAACTATTGGCAAACTAAAGCAACAATGACAACACCATGCAAATCGCTTTAAATAACATGAATAATTATTTTTGTCTATGCGATTTTTTATTTATCACTACTGCTAGAGTATTTTGCTACGTAACATTTTCTTTTATAATGTTATTCCAAAATTCATTCTATTAATGAATTTCAGAGTCGAAAACAACAAAATATTTTTTTTTTTTTTGAACATTTACTTCATTATTTTTTAATAATAAAGTATTTGTTTTTTGTTTTAAAGTTTTTTTTTTTTTTAATATTTTGTAGAAAATAATATAAAAAAAATTACTAAATTTTCTAATATCAAATAATTAATAATTTTGGATAATGTTAAATGAAAAACTAGCATTTTACGAAAGCAAAGCAACTCTTCAATGATTTTAACACAATTCGAGAAAAAATGCTCGAAAAGGATTTTTCCGAAAATTCGAAATTATTGAAGAGCTCAATTCTTTCCGGGGTATCCTTACTTTTCGATTTCTAGCGATTGTGGCATTGATGGTCCGACGTTCAATTAAAAATATAATTTTTTTTCATTTTATTTAAAATGTTTTTAACTATTTGTACTTTATGAGACTATAGTTAATGATGTTGTTGGTTTTTTTTTTTGGGGTTGGAAAACTATATTTTTAATTTTATTTAGATCAAGTAAAAGTACGAGGTATTCGGTTATATCTCTGAACAAGAATTTGACTATTATAATAAAGTTGATAGCGGTATACTAAATTAAGTATAAAGACTAAGTATATTATGTTTAGAGTTACACAGTAGATATCCTAAAGCATAGATGAAAAATAATTTACTTTTTAAAGAACACACGCACACATACATTTAATTAATACGGGAAGTTATGATTTAGCTTGTTGGGTTAAAAATTTATTTAAGTTTTTGAAGCAAAATCGATTACGAAAATTATAAACAGAATGAAGACTAGAATGTAGTGAAATTATAAAATTTTAATTTGTGGAAAAAAACTCCTAGCTTACATTGACGAATTTAATACAGAAATATTATAGTCAACTGAAATTAGACAAATAAACAAAAATTGTTAATAATTTTATTTGAAATAAAGCAATTTGTTATGAAAAACGAAAATATGTACCGCTTCATGAATGAATTGTGGAAATACAATTTTACAACTGGAGCCTCCTCGTAGTACCTGTATCTATGAATTAAATATTTTAATTTTCATTATAACTAATAAATTAAAAACAAAATTGCTTATAACCATTGCTTTAAAAAAACTGGATCTTTATTAATTACCTACATATCGTGATATACTGCACTTTCTTTGGTATCATTACATTTTCTTGCAAAGGCCGTTCTCGTGAAAGGAAATAAATTCAAAATATGCTACTGCATTTATTTGTATACTTAATTACCAAGTTTCAAGTTTTCATCAAAAGCGGTTATTAAGGCATCAAAATTACAACGTTTTATTTTTACCCTCAAACTCAGAACTCTAAAAAAATTAGTGACTGAAGAGGATTAAATAGGTTAGTTGTTCGGCTAATTAGAAGGTACCATTTCGAAGGATACTTGAGTTGAGGCTCATAATTCTCGAGATACTGTGATTGCCTCCACCTCTAACAATACTGAAAATAACACTCTTTTTCAGAGTAAAATACTTTTCTAGAATAGTTGTTTACGTGGACTAAATTTCAACTTTCAAACATAAACCATGTATAAGATTGAAAAACCACCTCAAACCATGGTATCTTAAATTACCAATTATCCCCATACGCTACTACCTTACACATATTTTCGTTTTTCTACGCAAACATATCTACATATTGTTATTAAATTTTCAACTTTATGGCATGAACTGTTTAGGAGATAAGAAAATAAGAATATCATGACTCCCGCCTGTATCTATCTGCTGCATCCTACAAAAAGTCTTGCGTTTTGACTTACCAAAAAAACACCCTCCTACCCTACAATCTCATACAAGAAAATAACACCGAAGTGATATTATCGTTTTAGCTTCTTTGGTTACGTCCCCTAGAGTCTTTCTACAAGTAGAACTGAATTTTAACTTCTCACCATAAACCGTTCCTGAGATTCGAACATTTTTATAAAAAAAAATACGGAAAGGGGTAGAACTCTTTTTCAGCTTTCAAGCCATTCCTGAGACTACAAATCACAAGGACTTGTTATTAAATCTACAGCAAAAATAGAACGTAGTAGGTTATAGAATTCTAGAGATATTGAATATAATTTTAAAAATACTTCGGTTCACCCCTATGATCCATCGCATCTCTCTAGTGGAACGTACTAAGTTTGACCCTTCAAATATGATTTGTTTGCGAAATGAATCGCATTTTTTAAGGACAAACAAAATTTGATATACCCACAGACAATTACTAAAAATCACAAATTAATTATTTTCGACTCGTAATTGTCTACACGTAAGTTTTCAAGAGACGTTTTATTTATTTTTTTTTTGTTTTACAAAGAAACAGTTAGATTCATATTTAGCTAATTTTCTTACTCCTACCATATTTAATACAGGAGAAAATATCAAATTGACCAGATAGTCCACATTCTCTACAGCGTTGTGGATATTGTCGTTATTGTTTACGGGAATATGTAGAAAATTATTGTCGACAAGTAGAAGGACCATATTATGTAGAAAGTAGAATATCGTCCTCACATTCGATAACCCATGCAAGACTTATCTTAAAAATTAATTCAGTGAATAAGAATTTTAGATTTTCTTAAAAAACAGATGTATGAAGAAATAAACTCGATTAAGTTTGTAGTGTAGGCTCCAGTTGTACAATTGAGGTTTCCCGGAAAATTTCATCCATGAAATTTGTGTAAGCGAATCTGAAAGAAATAAAGCTGGCCAATTTAATTAGGTGGTAAATTTGTCTAATTTCGGTAAATTTAAAAAAAAATCGACATACAACATTTAGGAATCCTAAGCCTCTAGAAGTTCACTGACCAAAATTTGGATATTAATTTTTTTTTCAATTTTAATGATCTATAACTCGACAGAAAAAAAACAACTCATAAAAAAGAAGTTCGAAATGAAAATTTGAAAAAAGAAAACGAACAAAACTTACAGACAATAAATCATTCCTTTTTTCGGTCCGCCTTGCGACTCAATACCCTGATACATAACCTCATTCCAATCTTCACCGGTCAGAATTTGAAAAACCGTCAATAGAGCGATCGGAAACGTATTGAAATTTGTTTCGGGCGTGCCCTCTTCGAAATTGAATTGTCCGCCGAATAATTGCATGCCGAGCAACGCAAAGATCAGTATGAACAAGAACAATAGGAACAACAATGAAATAATCGATCTCATCGAGTTCAGCAACGATATAACAAGATTACGTAACGACGACCAATATTTGGTCACTTTGAATATTCGCAATAGACGTAATGCTCGCAAAACGGATAAACCGAATGAGCCACCTTTCACTTCGGACCATATAACTTCGAATATCGAACCACTAATGACGACACAATCGAAACGATTGAATGACGATTCGAAATAGATTCGAGGACCTAGCGCGTACATTTTTATCCACATTTCCATCATAAAGAGACCGAGAAATGCGAATTCGGCAACATCTGAAACGAGATAAGTGATGCGTGATTAAAAACGAGTTAAATTGTTGAATAAGTTTAAAATTTCAAATTGTTTTCAAAATATCAAGTTTTAGTCTGACTTAGTTCAGTGAAATTTTTCGCAATCAAAGTTAAACGGACAATTTTGGTTGGTTACCTCAATGCCATATTTTCTAGACCCACGCTGGGCGCCACTTGTTGCACGAGTTTTTAAAGTCTTGAAAAGTCGTAAACGGAGCTAAAGTGAAGAACCTCCCATCACTAAGCTGACTGGACTGTACACTACAGTGTTTTATTCAGCTTTTACCAAGGACGGCTTACTCTATGTCAGGCTTAAAACAGATAGCACCGCAGTCCTGATAAAAAACTCCATCGATCTAATTAAACTTTCACGGAAGGTAGACACTGACACTGGACTATAAAGATGAACATCAATGCTAACCTAACTTTTTTTGGTTACTTAAATTTCATTTTAAATTTTTCACAATTCTTTTTCTTTCTTATAGTACTATTCTACGCAATTTTTCATCAGTTAGTATGTTATTGTAAATTGTTTGTGTATTTTTACAGAGCCATAATTTGTATTTGTAAGCTGTTTCATTGCACTGGGATTTGTCTGCCGTGCAATGACAATGGCTAGATTGCAGGTGGAGACGGTGGGAACTCTCATTCAAACCTTTTGTCGACAATCTCGGAGACTTAATATTGTTGTTTTTAATGGCAGAAGCATTAGAAACAAAATCTGTGAGCTGCGTTCAATCCTAATAAATCCAGACATTCACATTTTAATGGTGTCAGAGATTTGGTGGGGTGGTCATGGTATGGTATGGTATGGTATAAGGGGTGGTGATGCCATCACCCTCCTTCACTTAGACGTTATTGTTCGTCCATTGTGCTCCCTGTTTAAGTATAATTACTCCTAGAACCTAAAACCATTTACTAGATTTTATAGAGTTTGCTATGTTATATAGCTTTCCCTTATCGATATCACCGAGGTCGTCGAGGAATTAAACGCCGAGGTTCCGCCTTCTTGGTCCCGATAGGGCGGGACACTCGCATAGGACGTGGAAGATTGACTCTTCCACTTCTGGGTCACTGCAGCTACGACAGAGATCATTTGCCTAGGCTCCCAGTCGTCTAGCGTGTCTACCGATCAGGCAGTGCCCTGTGAGCACTCCGATTAGTGTGCTTACATCCTTCCTGCTCAGGCTCAGGATATACTTGCTTTCCCGTGATCATATTTAGCCCAAAGAGTTCTTGATATTGAGCATGTAGTTAGGTTTGCCCATCTATTGCCTGCCCACTGCAAGTATAAGTCGATAGACTGTTTCATGGATCCGATGGAAATAGCAATGTGCTGGTCTACCACTAGTGAGCTTAGGCTGGAGCCTGCTCGAGCGAGTTCATCTGCTTGCTCATTCCCCTGGATTCCACAGTGGCCTGGCACCCAGTAGAGGGTAATTTTGTACCGTGTGCCGATAGTGTTAAAAATACCACGACATTGTCTAACTTGGGTGGTCATATTTCAAGCACTTCTGTTTCCATACCAGGATATAAACTTTTCAGAAATGATCGTAACGAGCGAATTGGGGGTGGAGTCGCTGTATTCGTTAGTAAAAGTTTGAAGGGAAGAGTTATCGCGAGATCTTTTTCAGGTGTTCTAGAGTACATTGCCGTTGAATTGGATTGTGGACTTGAAAAAGTTGTCCTCACATCTCTCTATTTCCCTCCTGGGTCCTTCAATGAGGATACTGCAGAACTCTTTATGGAATCAATGAATGATATTACACATCGATACAATAATGTTATTGTGGGCGGAGACTTTAACGTTGATTTACTTCGGAACAGTAAACAGAAAGATAGCTTCCTCCATCTTACTCAATCTTCGAACCTTATTGTTGTTAAAACTGAGCTTACTTATTTCAATACTTCTCACACATCTCTAATAGATCTTCTTCTTACAACAGATCGGAATCGAGTGCTGTTTCTAAACCAGTCCTGCCCTCCTAGTTTTCTCGATCATGATATACTCTTCATAAGCTATGACGTATGTATGACAGCCTGTAACCTGACGAAAACAGTGAAATATCGAGACTACAATAACCTACGCGTCTCTGGCATAGTATTAGAATCAAATATGCTTCCCTGGGATGATATGTATTATATGACCGACGTTGATGATCAACTCAGTCACTTTAATTGGCTCATGGTTTATCTCCGTGATAAGTATGTTCCTTTGCGTACTTTGAAGGTTAGAAGCTCTGCATGCACTTGGTTTACACCCAAGGTGGCATCTTTAGTGGCAAAGAGAGAGTATTTGTACAATCAATATCGACGGCTTAAAGCTGAATATGCTAAATGCTTGTACAAACTTGCGCGTAATGCTGCTATAAGTGCCACAAGAAAAGCCAAACGCCATTTTTTCGGTCTCAAATTTGATCCTAAGTTACCCTCGAAACGTATTTGGAGCAACCTTAACAATGCAGGTGTATGTGGAAAAGAGCTCGCTAATTATACTTTAGATTCTGATGACCTAAACCAACACTTCTTTAGCTCTTGTCCTATCTCTTCCCAAGTTTCTCCTCAGGCCTCTTTCGAAAGTACCATTGAAAGTGGTGTTACGTCGGAAACAAGCTTTAATTTTCGATGCATAAGTTTAACCGAGTTATTTTCAGCTGTTAACTCCATTAAATAGTATGCCATGGGATCTGACGACTTACATCCTAAATTTATAAAAGCCATATTCCCATGTATGTATAAGTAGTTATGTTTTCAACATCTTGAATTCATTCTTATCTATGAGTATTTTCCCTTCTACGTGGAAAGTTGCAACGGTGCTGCCCATTGCGAAAACCAACTGTTCCTCAACTGTTAGTGACTACCGTCTCATCAGTATTCTTTGTTTTCTATCAAAAGTACTTGAGAGGGTTATGTCAATGCAAATGCAGGATTACTTACATAACATAAAATTAATATCCCGCTGGCAGTCTGGTTTCCATCCGCATCATAACAGTAAGTCAGCATTATTTAAAGTCAGTTCCGATGTAAGAAAGGCCTTGGATTCAGATATGATCGCCTACCTCGTCTTATTAGACTTTTCCAAAGCTTTTGATTTAGTTGACCATAAGAAACTACTGCTTAAATTATCATCGAACTTCAACTTTGATCTGGGCTCAGTTATCTTGCCTTTTAACTCCATTGTCAGAAATCAGGGTGTATCACTAAATAGCTCTATGACTTGTTGTTCTCATGTATCTACCATATTGAAGAAGGTTTATGGTGGATTACGTAGGCTCTGGATTTTCGCCAGAATTCTACCATTGAAAATTAGATTAAAGCTGGTGCGTTCACTCATAATTCCTTTCTTTACATATGGTAGTGTTGTCTTTCCCAAATTCGATTCCAACTGCCAACGAAAGCTAGATATCGCCTTCAATGATTGCGCACGTTTTGTATTCCGCTTGAGACGCTACGATCATATTTCACCTTACAGGAATGAATTGCTGGGTTGCTCCCTCTCAATTTATTTGAAATGGAAAATTCTGGTCGATTAGGATTTCGAATAATCTACCTGTCAATGTTCAGCGCGCGGGCAGCTCTAGTGCTTTCAAACATCTATTATGCAGTTTCATTTTATTTTAAATAATTAATTATATTTATTTCGACTCTGTAGTATCTCATTCAGTTCATCAATTTCTTTTTTTTTTACAATATTATACAATATTATTTTTCATTACTGTTATTTCTTGCTTTTTAACAATCTTTTCTTTTCTTTCCACTTATTTTGTTTGTTCTTATAATATTATATTATTCCTTTTTTTTAATTTATTGGGCTCTATTATATTTTGATTTTATTGTACTTTTATATAAGATATACAATCTTGTAGTACTATATGTATATATATATATAAATAAACATAAACAAACATAAACATATTAAAGGCAAACCTCCTAAGTCCAGTTTGGAATCCTTAAAAAAAATGAAAAGAAAAGGGAGTCGCGTTATGGAGATAATTGAAGACGTTGCGTCCTGGATCCCTCCATTCAACTTCCTCGCCTTTTCAGTGGAAGAACCAGGAAACCAGCACCGTTTTGGGACGAATTGGTGGATATATGAACTGTGGACGTTCAGTCGTGCACTCCAACCCCACGTTGGGCGCTGGTTACTAAATACATGGACTAAGATTTTATTGGTCTTTGAAAGTAGTAAAAATCACAGAAGAAAGTGAGAACGAGATCGCAGTTTCAAAATAACCGGAAGCAGAGCATCCTGAAGGGCACGGCTTTACTTTTGATCTTTCGTGTAAGTGACTCGAAGAATGAGGCGACAAACTGAACTAGTGACCCAGAACCAATAACATCTTAATTTGTGGCTTAAATGTGAACTTCGACGTTCTTCATAGTTACCTTAATTGAGGATATCTCCACGTTGGGCGTTATGTCTCGAAAACATGGACTGCGTTTTTTTAAAACATATTTGGTTGTTTAAGGCGTCAGATAAGTTCCTTGTGTGAAACACTACACGAAACAACTCGACTGAGATTAATCGCTGACAAAGCTATTCTCATTGCGAACATGGCAGTTAAAAAAACATGCACTAGAAAGGCCAGTTTCAAAACTTTGTTGGACTAGGTCCGAAAGAGCTGTTTTATCCTCGGGGTGCATTAAATTATAAGATAAAGGAGTTAAATTGTTTTTAAAAGTAATAAATATAACTTAATGGTGATGAACAGGATTGCAGATGACCAAAGATGGAGTATGTTTGGAAGTCAGTGTTCCATTTTGAGATTTCACACCATTTGTCATTGCCGTTTGCATCCAAATTACTGACTGAAATAAAAACTGTGTCGTATTTATTTGTCACTCTAATTTAGTCATGTATTCGAACCTCACGTTGGGTGCCATTTGTCCAAAGAGTCGCTGTAAGAACATGGTCACATAATCGAGATGTACTGTGCATCTTAGTGGAAGAGACCCTAATTTTGCGATCTATTGATTATAAACTGAACGGCGTTTTCAGAGAAAAACATGATCGTCTGTGATGTTCATATATCGCAATTTGGAACAATTTACAATTATTCCATTTCAACGTTGGGACCCGTTTTTCTAAATAAAGACCAGAAGAAAGGTTATGAATAGTTCTGGAATTACGTACTCGTTCGATTCCAGCCTAGTTATTTCAGTACTGAAAGGCCTGTTTTAAAATTAAATCCTATCGTGCCATTGGCTTAGGAAAGAAATTTATATGAATTTGAACCTTTGGTTATGATTCCCTGTAGGATGACCATGAAGAAACCTATAGCCCCTCGGCAGGTATTCCAGTTACGTGGATACCGTAACTTCTAGCTCCCAAAGTTAGTTCCATAGTTAGGGGCTCAGAACCCTATAGAGATAGAAGCAGGAATCTTTCAAATTTCAACGCTCAATTTTAAAGCAGTAGCATGATATTAATAATTTTAGGTTGTGTAATCCAGCTTCGCTCTGGGCACCGTTTATTGTAAAACTAAGAACTACGATGGATGGTTTTTGCTGCCGTGGTAGGTTGGTCAACGTTGTATCCTGAAGGTTTTAGTTTCAGGAACGGCGCAGCGCTAGAACCACCGCGCTCACTAGGCACCGTACGGGCCCATTGCGATCCTTTCAGACTCTCGTGAGCTGTTCCATCTCCTCAAAAGCACTCCAATTCCCTGCAGAACCTGACCAGTTTGTCATCCCTAACTTCCATCCTGAAGGTTAAAGTGCGATTCTTGCTTTCGGTTATTGATTGATAGGATGGATAGGATAACAATCTGTGGTAAAATTTGTGATGCGCACAGATTCAAGAGCTGGTTTACAGTTAGAATTTTGGACCCACGTTGGGCGCCTATAAGTTATAACTTAGAGCTAACTAAAATTATTAAATAATCTCTATAATATTTTCAATGCTCTAAAGAACATCATGGCTTTTTTTTCAGCGGTAGGAAGAAATGAAATGAATAAGATAAAAAGCAAACTATTTTTCGGACTCGCGACGAGACCAGGACCAAATTAAGGCAAATATCGAAATTAAATCTCCCGGAAATGGATCAATTATTTCCAAAAGCCCCCCTTTTTCAACAGTGTTCAGACTTTATTTTTCATACTTTTAGCAAAATTTACCTTATTCTCCAAAACCGTCATCACTCTAAATCCGTTTCGATTGTGTACTTACATAAAAATTTTGTCAGCCATGGCGGCTGTCCATAATGTTCTACAGCTACACACACGGTATTTAAAAATACCAAAACGATGACGAACCAATAAAACCATTGCGTCTTAACAGTATGCCGGATCCAGAAACGAAATCGCTTTTCCGATTGCCAGAATCCTTTGCATTTGCCCTGCGCACCAACTTTTGATTTTAGATAGCCTGAAAGTAGTTACGATCGAAAAGTAAATTAGATATCGCGATATTTTACTAAATATTTCTCAGATATTAGATATATTTATTAGATCGTTCAAAAATTAATTTAGTCGGATAAGAAAATTTGGAAGTATACTTGGAAAAGCGAACAACTTTAACATTTGTAAAATACGTAATTAAAAATGTACATTATTTTTTGGCAAACCTCTCGGACTTATGTGAAAACATATGAATAGTTAAATTTTGGAGCTAGACAAAATAGACAAAACTTTCAAAAATTGTTAAAAATTTTATTTTTTAAACCTCTTTTTTACAACTTAATTGTAAAAAAATAAAAAAAAAACCTTTTCAGTTCATTTACGTTAAATACAAATTGAAGTAAATTTTGGAACGATCTCTACAAAATATGCTCAAATATTTTTATACCATTCAATAATAAAAAAAAATTGTTATTATACTATTTATAGAAGCGCCATTTCATTTCCATCTAATAAGTTAGTAGGCTTTAAGTTTGATTAGCGCATAAATGCATGCTCAATATTTTATTTATTTAATGATTACGTTAAAAGCTACATATCCATTTCAAACAAAAATATTGATTGGAAAGAAATTCTGTAATTTTCAAAAGGGAACACATTCGGCGGTAAGTTTTCATTTAGCCGATACTCAATCCAATGTATCTGATACTTACACCAATTTAGCTTAGACACATATACATGATATAATTTGGCTACCACATTGACTACTTTTATAATCGTCATTAGTTTCTATACATTTATAAAGAGTCGAGTATATATAATGGAATTAATTATTATAATTTTGTTTTGTATTTTTTTTCTATTTTTTGCACATGTCCCTGAACCATATCGGAAAACGTGTATTTTTTGTTTAGATGTGGCTACGAAAACTGTGAGAGTTTAACAAAGCGCTGGTAAAGCGAGTATAAGAAATTCATAGGTTTGAAGAAAAATTGCTCTTGCATTCACCAGCCGAGAAAAATTGGAAAATTGTGTGAGCCAATTCATAGCGTTTTTTAAGATCGAGTAAGGCGAGAGTTTGTCTGGCGGTGTATTCGACATTAATTCGTGGTCGTGGGCTCAATTCCTTTCTAGTCATGACTTATCACACTTGATCTAAGTACGAAAGTAATATTTGAAGCAGTAACAGTACCAAGAGCACTGTTGCCTTAGGAATTGAAGCTGGAAGACTTTCCTAAAATTAAGGATGGGTACTGGAGTTGCAGTACTTCCAGAAAATACCTTCTGCACCAATTTTTGCGGAAGCTTTTTTCAAATGAAAATAGTCACACGTTATCTTGTCGCTTGAAATTTATTCGTTGATATGTTCATAAAAAATAGAGAATTCTAATATAATTTTCTTTTTTGGATCACAGGTGACAGTTCTTTGACTACCTGTAATTGGAACCCATGAACTTAGCGCTTGTCCTCCGAGAATTTTCGTGATTTTTTGACACCATCATGTCTTCATGTAGTTCTTCACTACAACCATCTTGTCGCTCTCCTTACATAACGTAGGTTCCTCTCTAGGACTAACAAGTTTATGTCCGAATTGCAACATCGAATTGGTAAATTTGAACTCAAAGCAATAAGGAATGATGGTTGAACAGGCTAACAAAATATCCCGAGAAAAAAACTATATTTTTACGAAAGTTCAAGAAAAGTCGAATCGAAAAGAGGCCGAACGACGTTCTGAACTCCGAAGCCTTACACTATAAACCGGTTTTTTTTATAAAATAATACATTAAAAATTAAGAAACACGAATTATTATGAAAATGGATTTTAGTAGCTCTTAATAATATTTGTAAGCTTATTTTCTACTATAAGTTATATAAATAATGAATTTATAATTATTTTGTTGTTGTTTTTATTTTCAATACACCATCTTACCAATTATTTTACTATATGAATAACAAGTTATTGTTATTAATGACAAAATGGCAAAATCATAATTTCTACTTGTATTTTATAACATATCATTAGAGAAGCACATCCCTAAACTAATATTTTTTTTACTTCATATTTTCTCTAGTATGTGTTAGTGTATGTGTTTGTAGGTACATAACAAAAAAAAGTAACTATAGTATTTATTACCTAAAAACTAAAAAAATATAAGAACATATTCAATTAAGGATAATACAACTAAATTTAATTTTAAAAAAAATTAAATAAAAAACATAATTCAAACTATTATAATCGTAAGCAGTTTATTTATAATTACGACGATATAAACTAATTACCACGGTCTTTTCTTTAACAGAAATAAATCTAATTCATCACCGAACAATAAAGCACTCTATAAAAAATAGAAAATAATAACAAACAAAAATTAACGAAAATAGTTAAATAAGAAGCATTAATATTATTTATTTAAACAGAAATTATCTAAAAAACAGAAAATTAATATTTGTACGTTAACTAAAATAGTTCATAAAATGTGTATCTAATTTTTATTAGTGTTACCTTTCTTTGATTTTATAACTGGAAATAAATGATATTTTTTTTATGAAATTTGAGTAAAGATTATAGAGGATAGTTATAAATAAAACATAATTAAAACAATAAATTATCGATTTATTTATTAATTTTTTTTTGGTAGGTTTTAGCTTCTAAACTAAATTTCTAGTAATAAATTCGATTATGTTGGTTTTTTTTCTTGCGATAAATGTTTTAAGAAATTTTTGAATTGAATGAATTTGGAATATTTTATGTTTTTTTCTTGTGCTTAAATTTTCGATTGTTGTTGAAATAGTTGAAAAAGAAATTAAAATGTCTTACCATCGTCACCGTAGTCTTCTTCGGCTTCTTCTTCTTCTGTGTCTGTTGATTTTGATTTTCCCAAACTTTTCAGTTTTTTTCTTTTGGCTGCATTTCTTCTTCGTGCTAAAAAAGAAAAGGTAATAGTGTTGCATTAGAAATCAGGTGGAAATCAGTAAAATACATATTATTAAAATTAAAAGCACCATATGACTAAATTGTAAATAAATAATAAGAAATGTAATCATTTTCTTTAACGTTTAATTAATATGTTTACATTTTACTGTAATATATGCTAATAGTCAAGAAATTGACAAAATGGTATTTTTTTAATTATAAATGCATTGTAAAAACGGTGGATGTAAAAACCAACCCAATATCTCCCCAAAATATATATAAAATGGAAACGAAAAATAAATTCAACCCCTTTTCAACCATTTGGGGGTTAAAAAACTAAATATTTCAAAATCACTTTTCATATTTGAAAACTTTCCAGAATTCAAAAACAATCCAAAATTGCATTGACTCGAAGTGTAATATAGCTGATTTTATAAAAAAAATATTCATCCCGTTTTTAATCCATTTTCAACTCGTTTTCATCCACCGGAATATTTGTATGTAGATGATGTAACCGATTTGGTACTTAATACGGGTCTAGATATATTGAAGAATTTGAGACAATATTCGTAATCTCTTTTCACTGTGTTGAGGGTTGATCCCGAAAATATTTTTTAGCCGTTTATATAAGTATACTGTGTAAGTAACAAATAATTCGATATCTCATTACTAATAGGTGAAATTGAGGATTTCGTAAAGAAAAATATGTTTAACCCCTTTTGATCACCTTCCGAGTAGATTTGAAAGAAATCGCATGGTTTCGTCTATATGAAAAAATGAAAAATATTTAAAAGTTTCGAGGTTCTAAATTTAGAGGCTTGCATTGATACGTCATCATATTTTTTTTAAAAAAGTATGAAGGTATCTTTTACACCACCATAAAAATGTCTGCAGATGGACAGCCAAAACAATATGGTAACATCTTGACCACTGTTCAGAAGTCCGCAATGGGAAGTAATGGGAAGTTGGCGTTAAGAGCATTCAAATAGAATTCAGTTCCATTTATACGACGATCGTTAAAAAAAAAGCCACTGAACTCGGCGATGATAATTATTGTCTAAATACTACAGGCAGCTGGAAAACAAGCAACAATTTCTGCAAAATTAAAATCGATATATCGTTTTTATAAAAACTTTGAATTCGAGATAGATTAACAGACTAAAATAACTTCTAAAATCGTCTGTGTTCTTCGAAACATACCGATAAGTGAAAGGTGTGAATACTGATCTAGTTAAAATGGAGCAAACTAACAAGGAAGAAATCGCCCCATGTAGAACATCATATTTTAACTGATAGTTGAAGGCTGCAAAGGCGTTGCATAACAGTTGGATAGGTTGAACTAACTCCTCACCAACCGGTATGCAAAGTTGAGATAGTGATGGCTGAAGGTAGAGGATTAATAAAATCGAGAAAAAATTAGCGAAAATAATGATCATCAGTAATAAAAATAGTGTGATCGGATGGTGTCAGTGAAATCGCCCCACATTGGGTGCCATTTTATGTACTGGTAGTTGGAGGCTAAGGTGATGTTGAAGTTTGTGGGTAAAGAGGAGAAAGAGGAGAAAAGAAAAGAGGACAATTAAGCAGCAAATTATGATCAGCACTAGTAAAAATTGTGTGATATATGATGTTTTCAGCCAAATCACCCCACATTGGGCGCGATCTTATATAATTGTAGTTGACGGTAAAGGTAACTCTGAAGTTATACTGTAATGAGGGCGAGGATTTAACACCAAAACCAATACATCATGAATGCTATCCATAATGAACTGATGAGTACAAAGCTGGTGCTCAAAAGTTTTATTTATTAGGGGCGAATTCGATTTGTACGATTTCATTTCATTGATTTCGAAGTGACTTGACTCAATTCTATTGCAATAGAGAATTTTATGGATGTAGTTTAATCGCCCCATATTGGACGCTGCCAGACCTAGAACAGGGTCTTGTTGTTTGATCAGGAAAAAATGCACATCCATTAAATACTTAGCGCTTAGGTTTACAACTCAGCCATATCAACTGGAGTTGCTGGAAATAATTCTGTGAAAGTGAAGGCCAAAGATTTCAACCTGCTTTCTATTTAGGCAGAGTATGAAAGGTGACTGCAGCTGCAGCTAAGCTATTGTCCTGAATTATTTTAAGGTTTTGGAAGAAGTCATTTTCTTTTCAATACAATGTGAATTTTCTCACGAAGTTCCCCAGCTTATTTCGGACCAAATCCAATGTTTAGCGGTAGCAGACTACAGCCTTTTGACCATAAAAGATTATTAAATAGTTTGGAGCATATAGAACTGTACCCGTCTTTCAGCGGTGGAATGCTTCTGTAGTCTAATTTTTATTTATTTCTCAATTTACTTTTTCAAATTTTATTTTAAAAATTAACAAGAGAATATACACACCTTCCATAATATGCATTTTTTCTTCTTCCGTTGTTCGCTCTTCTGCTAAGATAACTTCCTCTGAAATGACAAAATTGTATTAGCCCTCTCCAAAACCATTGTAAAAATTCCATTTTGAAATCAAAAATATTTTAAATCACATATTACATGTAATAAAATAAAAACAAAAATTTAAAAGTAACAATAAAAACCCAAAAAAAAAACACACTATTTATCCTTTTTTCACAATTAACAATAAATCAATCATCGAACATAATGCAATAAATTAGGGGTAGGTGGTTTTGTGTAGGACATAATAAAAGGTATTAAACATGAAATTTAACTTTTCTTTTATGATACATTACAATAAATTAGGATTATTTTTGTTTTTAATCATATAAAATAAAAATTTTTAAAAAAAAAATTGGTTTTCTTGGTGAAATACTCTACCGGCTTTACAAATCCATTCAACATAGCCGTTAAGTTCTCTTTCTAGCTGTTGCTGTCTTCTAAGCTTTAGAAATTCTTGTCTATTTTCTACTTTTTCTCGTTCTTTTGCGAATTCACTACAAAAGATAAAAGATAAAAGGAGGTAACAAACTAAATGAAATTAAATAAGGTGTAGAAAAATTGATGATGCCAATAACTAGCATTCGAATTTTTGTTTAATATTTTCTTATTACATTCATTTATTTGATTATTAAATGATTCACATGAGTAAATTTATTTAATGTTTTTATTTTTTAAATTAATGATTTGTGTAGTTAGTTCTATTAATTCTATAAAGGATTATAATTAAGGGAGTTTATTTATTAAATATTCTATACTCAAACTTTATAGAATTGCTAGACTAAATTTTGTGAGAAGTTGTGGTATTAAATAGCTCATAAACTACTTAAAAATGATTTATTAATGGAAAAAAATGTTGTAATGTAGGTTTCTGGCATCTAAATAAACTGGCAGTCTTAATTCGGATATAACATCATTTATAATTTTTTTTTATAATTTTTTTTATACACTAAAAGGAGTGCTAAATTGGCAATGGCAAATCGGACACTCTTTCAGAAAACAAAATCAAACACATTTTCTAAAACGGAGTAACGCAATAAATATTCAAAAGGGGAAAACAAGGGGTGGTTATTGTTATTTTTCTTTAAGTGAGGGATCAAACATGGAAAATTTTCCATTAGCGGCTCTTCTAGCATAAGTCACAAAAATTTATTACATGTTTTTTTTAAAAGTAACTCGATCGAAACTCTTTGGGGAAACACAATTTAATAAAAGTTAATAAAATAATAATGTAAATTAAAAAAATTATAATAATTTAAAAGAAAAAAATTAGTAGAAACCTGCTTGAGTTATCCAATCTAAATACGCCGTCATTGCATCCTGAAACAATTGGCGGGTTCTGCATTTTTGAAATTGAACACGACGCTCAACACGGTTTCGTTCATTTGAAAATTCACTGGTTTTTTTACACATTTTTTTTTTCATATATTTTCCCATTTTATTAATATTTTTTTTATTATTTTATTTTTCGATAAGTGTAAAGTTTTGTGTGTTGTAGATGATAAAAACGTTAATAATAATTCAACGAAAATATTGAAGATAGCACAAGTGAAGATATAAATAGAATTAGATATATAGAAAATAAATTATATTTACTAAATATGAGCTTATTTTTTTTTAATTTATATTATAATAATGAATCGAATCAATTTCATTTCAATTTTTTTTAAACAATTATTTTTAAAATTTTTTTTTTTTAAACCTTAATTTATGTGTTTTAAACTTACCCGCTAAGAACACCAAGAACTAGGTTGAGCATAAAGAATGAGCCCAAAACTATTAGAGGCACAAAATAGATCCAGTTATAACTTGAACCTAACGCATCGTTGGTCTGAAATGAATTTCAAAATATATTTAAAAGAAATAATTATTTATTCAATTTAATGTGCCACAAAACACCACAAATTTTATTGTATTTCGATTATTTTGCTTTTCTGACGGACGAAATTTTAATAAGAACCATGCTGACGTATTTTTTCAGTGTACAGTACAGGTGATAAGTTAAAATAAAAAATAAAATAATAATAAAAAAAAGTAAATGAAAATAAATACATATATAAAATTATTCGAGAAACTCAAATTTGTTCATAAAACATAAATTGTATCTTAAAATTTACTTTTTTTTCGGCTTTTAATGGGTAAATAGATTTTAAGTGCTGATCCAAATTAAGTATATTACATTTGAATCCAGTTACTAAACTTGAACCATCGTTTCAAAGAATGAGAATAATTGAAAAAAATCTGCCAATGGTCTGGGCGAAACTTTATTATTTTCAGGTCCAAGTTCGGGAGCAGTTAAAGTCGGTGTATATCATCAGTTGTTTCGAAATTATGAGGTTTCTTGGAAAGTTAGTTTTGTTCTTAAAAAAAAAATATGTAAAATAGAGATTTTTAGCGGATTAAAATTGGAAAAGTCCGTGTAGACTATTCGAATTTCGGTATATTATGTACACTAAAAGCCCATAGAAGTAGAAGGGAATTTGCTACTCCCCCTTGGTTTTTGAAATTCGGAAAATCGTGAAATTGGTTTTTAGGTCATTACATCAAATGCTGTAATAACCAAATTTTATATCTCATCAGAACTAAGGGATGGCAAAATTTGTGAAAACATATGCAAATCCTTAGGGGTTGAATATCCAAAAATTGAGAAATCGGTTTGTAGGGGATTATATAAAAAGTCTGTGGAAGTGAAAAGCGATCTAATTTCTCATCAAACCTAGGAAATGTGTCGAAGCTTTGAAAAGCATGCAACCTCTTTACACCCCTTAGGATTGAATATCTAAAAATAATGAAATTGACATTTTGGTGCTTATATAGGAAACATTAGGAAGTAAAATTGAATTTGATATATGGGGGTTGAATATCCAAAAATCCTGAAAGGAGTTAATAGATAAATATGAAGACAATATGACAAAGTAAAAACCAATTCAATTTCTTATCACTTCTAAGAGATATGACGGAATTCGTGAAAACTTGTTTAACCCTTTCATACCCTCTTAGGGGGCTGAAAAATAAAAAAAATTAAAAATAGGTTTTAGGCGATAATTACGCAAGCCCTTGAAAGTGAAAAGATATTCGATATCTGATCAGACTTGAGGGATATAGCAGAATTCGAGAAAAAGCATGCAACCCCATTTCCACTCCCTTAGGGGTCGAATTACAAAAATTCTGAAAACACTTTCTATGTATTTACGAGTATATGAAGAATCCGTGGAATAAAAGTGAATACGATATTGGAAAAGACCTAATAGATATGACGAAAACCGTGAAAATATATGCATTCCATTTTCACTGATAATTTTTTTGCCCCCCTTCCGAACAACAATGCATATTTGAAATTTTTTTTTAATCTAAATTACTTTTCTAGTTGATTTACATATACGTACCGAGTTTCAACTTTGTATCATAGGCCGTTCTATAGATAGGAAAAACACCCCAACCCCCGTACCATACTACCCCTATAGACAAATAAATTTTTTCCAACATGCTACTACTATAGCTCTATCTAAATACCATGTTTCAGTTTTATATCATAATAAGTTCTCGCGATATAAAAATCGGAACCTTTTCCTTTTCACCCTCATCTTCTACACACTCACCATCAAAATTTTTTTTTCTGCTAGGAGTATATTAGGCCTTCTTCTGTTCAACATTTTAAGCTTCTTACACGGTTTTTGAGATATGTGATATGTGATTTTTTAGAAAAATTCGTATCCCCTTCACTTTCATGCTCCATCGCCCCCTTAAAAAATTGTACTTTCATCAAACGTCATTTGTCAACCTTTATACAGGAATCGAATTTTATTTATCTAGTGCAATTGGTTCGTGAGATATCGTAATATAAAGTTTTTCACCCCCACCCCGTACGCCACTGTCACCACTCAAAAATTTGTTTTCGATCTATTCTCCTTGTATACTTACAGATATTCATTAAGTTTCAATTTTGTGACGTTAACTGTATAGGAGATATGGATCTTAGAATGTGCCGATCGCGGCTTTTTTGCGTTTTGGACGCGTACGGCGGACAGACGGACTGACATTTTCTTTGCTTTTTTCGTGGCTACTAGTCATAAAACGTGAAAAAAAAATTTTCATAACACTGTATTATTAGAAAATAATAAAGTAAAACGAAATTTCATCAATTATACTGGACTGTAGATAATGGAGTAAAAAATGGTTTTGTTTTGTTTAAATTAACGAAAATAGCGAGTATTGGAAAAATATGTCCACAGTCCGAATCGCAAAAATTAAGCAAAAACTAGAAGGGTTAGAATGCAAGTTTTAAGTTCAGTGGCCTTTGTAGACTGCTCTGTTACAAATAAAACTTTCAACCTACAAAATTGGCAAGCCCTAACATGGTTTTAAATAACGTGGTTACATTTGTATCCAGTTCGATACTGACACATTTTGACTATATAATTTTGTTATAAATTTTGCTTTAGCTTTTCCCGCAACCTCCTCTTTCAGATAAAGCTCCCAACGAGAACTATAGATGCCTCGTCAAATTTGTAAGAATGAATTTGATAGTGTCTCGTTAAAACAAGCGGACAGAGTTATTGATCGATTACTGAAGAGCGGTTTACACAACAACTTGCTTATATTATTTTCTAACTTGTTCAGCGTGGAAAAATATTTAATAAAAGCAGTCAATTATGAAAACCACTCCATTTCTTCATATTGGTGCCATACAAAATTCCTTAAAATAAAAGTGGTTGTACTCAATAACAAGAGGCCACGCCTTCAGGTTCTGTTCTAAATGTTTTTCTAAATTTTTGTCTCATCTTCGATATGGAGATGTTATTTTTTTTTTTCTAAAGTCAACTTTTGATCAATAAAGTCAAAAAGGTTGATTTTATTTAGTTTTAGACTCCTGGAGATTTTAACAAAGTATGTTTTCCCTTTAACAACTATTACTTTTCCATATTTCGACCATCGATTTCGTTCAGTTTAAGTTTTACGAAGAGGCGGAGCGCTTGCCACTAAAAGAGGTCCCATTCCGATCCCTTGGAAACCTCGTAGGTAGTTAATCACCACCATAGCACGCTAGATTCCTGATAAACTTGACCAACTTGTCATCCCTTATCAACCTCAGAACCTCTAAATTGTCAAAGAAAAGATTACCTTTCATTCGCCTCCTAGCAACCCCTCGGCTTACAGGTGGACCATTGACTTCAAAAAACATCATTTTAATCGGAGAGAGGGTCCTTTGGCCTAAAAGTGCTTTATGTGGAAAGCACGTCGTCGAGGTGATCCGTCCTACAAAAGTTAAAGAAAACTATATTTCAGGTCATGTATAGTGATATATGAGCGCGGTCCAACAAGTACCTAGCCTCACCGCCCGATGGCGCCACTATCGCAAGAGAAATTTACTATCGTGTAGTACATTCTCTTAGACGGCTACTGCCAGGTGACCCGAAAACGGCTACCACGGAGGATAACGTGACAAAAATCCACGATCTCGTATTGGCAGACCGCCGATTGAAGGTGCACAAGATAGTTGAGACAGTAGGCATCTCAAAAGACCGCGTGGGTCATATCCTGCATGAAATTTTTGACATGAGAAAGCTGTAGGCGCGATGGGTGCCGCGTTTGCTCACTCCGGACAACAAGCGCAACCGTGAGACCACTTCAGAGCAGTGTTTGACGCTGTTTCAGCGCAATCCGAAGGAGTTTCTGCGTCGTTTCGTGACCATCGACGAAACATGGATCCACTGGTACACACCAGAGACCAAGGAACAGTCGAAACAGTGGACTTCACTCGGCGAACGTACTCCGAAGAAGGCGAAGACTGTCCTATCGGCCGGAAAGGTGATGGCCACCGTTTTCTGGAATTCACAAGGTGTGATCTACATCGACTACCTGGAGAAGAGTAAAACGGTCACAGTGTTCTACTATGCCGAATTATTGGGCCGATTCAACTCCGAATTGTAGGGAAAACGGCCCCATTTGGCGAAGAAAAAAATGCTCTTCCACCATGACAACGCACCGGCTCACACCTCCGCCAAATTGATCGAATTGGGCTACGAACTGCTGCCCCATCCACCGTATTCTCCAGATTTGGCCCAGTACGACTTCTTTTTGTTTCCAAACTTAAAAAAGGTACTCGCCAGGCAGAAATTTGAGTCGAATGAGGAGGTCATCGCCGCCATGGAGGCCTACTTTGCAGACCTCGAGAAAACGTATTTTTCAGACGGGTTAAAGTAGTTGGAGCATCCTTGGGTCAAGTGTATCGAGTTAAAAGGAGACTATGTTGAGAAATAAATCGCCAATTTTCCAAAATTTTTGTTTTCCTTTTGTAGGCTAAGTACTTATCGGACACCCCTTGTACAAACAATAATGTTTATTAATGAAAATTAACAGATTTTTACTGTAAAATTTTGGAGAAAGTAAACCGTTCTCGCGTTTTCAATAATTTACAATTTATGAAATCGGAGATCACTTTTACGCCGGAGGATTCCAAAATAGAAGTGATTATTTTTAAAGACATATTCATTACTGCTCAAAAAATGTATAATGTCATTCCTTTCAGGTAAATCATCAAAATCATAGTAAGATCAAATTTCGTGATAACTTAAGATCGCATAAAACTTCGATCTTCCTTGTGTCCACACTTAAGCCTTAAAACTGTCTTATCACAGAAATTAAAATGGGAGAAATTAAGCATAGGTGGAAGTACCTGAAACGCGTATGTCCTTAGAAAATTTGTTTATGAAGCGGACCGACCTGAGAGTAACACGAAAATACATGGAGATGAGATGTGTTTTTTACATCTTATAGAACACATGGTTGCACATGTTTACCAGGGGAGTAACTGAATATAATTTTTTTTGGTGTTGCAGTGGAGCACAGAAAAAGAGGCGCTAACAATTATTAGAAAATTATTAGAAAACGAGTCTCATATCCCAACAACTATTTGTGATAGGGCCAAAAAAACATTTTTAGAATCTTAGAGTTTATACAATTGGGGGGTTCAATAAATCCTTACCAGGAGAAAAAATTTGGGTAGTGGTTGGTGAGGGTGAAAACCAAAATATTTTTTTTTTATATTTTAAGAAACACTAAGAAAGGTGTCCATTTGATTTTTTTATGTAGGGCTATAATAGCTACACGACGTGCAGAGGGGTAGGAAAGAACACAATAAAAGCGATTTTAGAAAAAAAAAAAATTTCTTAAATTTTCTGTGGTGTTTAGAGGTGGGGCAAAAAATAGCAAACGGAGAAAAAAGGGTCTATATATTTTTTTCGGATTTCGTCATATATCTTAGGCCTTCTAAGATATAGAATTAATTTTACTTTCACGAGCTCCTGAAAAAACAATTTTTTCAGAATTTTTTTAGTAATCAACCGCTCAAAGAAAAATGGTTTAAGGGGATTGTATATTTTTCGATAATGAACCCCTAAGTCCTCTTAACAGTTGAATATTTTATTTTATATTATTTTATTGTCATGATTAATTTTCTAAATAACCTCCTTGTATCGAAATTAGAAGTGGATTACTTTGGTGTTGACCTAAAATTGTAATTGGTATTTTAAGGGTGTCAGTAAAGTCAGTACTTCTATTACGCCACAACCTTAACCGCTTTTAAGACTTTCTCCCGAAAAATAGTAAAGATGTGCCTTGATTTCCTTTCTTTAGCGCTATTTTGTCCCTATTACCGCAGCCGAGCCTGTGGGCCAGGTGGATTTAGAGCCCATAGTCTCGTGTTTTTATAGATCAGTGCGTAGATTAGCCCCAACTCTTTCCTAAATTTCTAATTCAAATGTTTTGTAAAAATATGGCATCCACATAGTTTCACACCTACGAGATGCCACCAAATATAATACTCCATTGTTGATCTCGATTCGAGTTTAGTATTTTATTGAGTGTCTTTTAAAAGAAAACTGATTTGTTTTGAACTTTACGACGAAATAAACCACTCGAACAACATGAAGTACCACATTTCTTCAATAGATCGTCAACAATTCATATTTGGACAGGCGAATCTATTGTATCTATTTTCCTAATTGCATAAAGTGAAAATAAAAACCAGTCCCTGAACGAAAATTGACAATTTCGTGAAGCTGACTCTATTGAACTCCCTAATTTAATTCCACAGGACAAATAATATTTTTTTTTGTTGGATTATTTATGCCTTAAATTTTCTTCAGACCTTTAAAAATTAAATAGTTATTTAAGTTTCAATAGAAAAACCAAATTTAAAATAGAAATTTTGAAGCTTTTTTTGTAGAACAATCAATGAAACATGAAGGAAAGGCGACACCAATATGTGATAAACAAAATAACATATAAAAAAAAAGTTAAATTAAAAGCAACATATATACACAAATATAAAGTTCTTTGTAGTTTCAAATTACAAAATCTATAAATCTTCAGTCCGCGACAATATACAATTTTTTAAAACATTTGAAAATTAATTTAATTTCCTTCATTTCTCTCGCAAATTATTTAACGTAATAATAAACACGTTAGAATATAGTTTTGTAAAATGCACAACATCAAAGAACTTTACGAAAACATTAATATTTTTTGTGTAAGTTAAAGAAATTCATTCATCTTACGATCCGTGAAATATATTTGTCCATAATTTCATTAAATGGAGAAAATATATTACACAAGATTTCGCAAATTATACCGAATAAGGCAATTCTGTATTAGGTAAATTTTTTTCCTCTGCTTTTTTTCATTTTATAATTGCTGTAGATTAGATACATAGATACTTCACAACACAACACTAACAACATCAAGATTGTTTGATTATATTATTTTGTAAAATTTGATAATAGTAAATGAATAAATAACATAAATTGAAGCCTTTTGTTGGAGTAAATCGTTTGATGAACGGTCAAAATGCAATTCGAAAGTTTTCAAAATTGTTTTATTCGATTTTTAATCTATGAATTTTTACAGACACTTTGAAAACAATACGTTAATTAAAATAGAGGTTCGACGAAAACTTTGAAATATTTTTTTTTTGGAAACAACTTTTTTAAATTGTGACAATTTTTAACAATTTTTGACAATTTTGAATACTTCCCTAATCAAAAATCCATTCAGGGCGCTTTACAAATTCGATTATACCAATAAAAGGCAACTGATCGCAACCAAAAATTCAAGTGATCAAAAACAATCAAAAATTTTGACAACAATTTTTTTTTTGACAAAACCAAACAACACTGATACAATTATTTTTTTTTTTAAGTAACACGTATCCCATATTTTTTTTGTATCCGAAATCAATCGGACTTATAATTATTTCTCATCAATTTACCCAATACAGTATTGCAGTCCAGCCTTCCATAGTGATGCACTGGAATACAGTCAACATGGCAAAACCAATATTGTCGAAACTAGTTATCCCAAAATTTGGTCCTTCCCATTGTTCCAAACACAGGCTCTCGTTATAATTACAAACAAATGCTCCGGACTGTGTTAAGGTTTCGTTATCGGTGAAACACGGTGTTTCCATTTCGCCTTCCTTAACAATTTTTTCTAAACGATCAGAAAAATTGCGATTAGTAAAATATGAAATAATAATAATTGGATTTTGTTTTTAGCTATACTTATGTCCTCTAAACTATAACAACTCTTGTGCAGTGCTCCCGAATAGAACTCGAGGCCGATGATTGCAAATATAACGATCGCAAACAGGACCAATAGTCCGATTTGAAGTAATGGCGCCATTGCTTTGATAATTGATTTTAAAACTACTTGTAAACCTGTGAAACGGGGGAAGAAAATTTGGAAATATTCGCGGGTAGATGGGTGGAGAGGGAAGAAAATTGTGAAAGAAGTGTGTTAGTAGTAATAATAATTAATTTTTTTAAAATTCATTTTAAATCTGTAAAATGGAAGAAAAATTTTCTTAAATTATTTTTTAAACAACCAATTTAAAAATGTTCATGCATTCCGTTTTTTTATTGGATTATTCGCTCGTTAAGATTATTATCGTTAAATTCACAGCCCATTAATCCATGTGTGAAGGGAAGAATACTTTTGAAATTTTTGTTGAAATGTTGTTCAAGGCTTGATATACAATAAATAGGGGCTATCTATGGAAAGTATTTTTTAAAAATTTCTTTTTCAAAACTCCCTCTTTTAACACTTGACCCTACCCCTATTTCGACTTTAAGTCATGATTTATATGGTTCAATTTTTTTTAAAAGTCGATTTGAATCTACTTTAAGAATTTACTGAAAAAAATCATTTTAATGAAAGTGATTGAAGTCAAGGAATTAGGCAGGGTTTTCTACTTTTACTAGACGAACCGTTTTATTACGATACGTAGAATTTTTCTCCTGTGCTATTCTTGGGTCGAATGCCTACTTAATATTTATAACATTAATATAATTATCCCCTACAATAAAAATATAGAATCCGGCGGATTAGTGGGAACCGTACAGTTTATGGGAAGATTCTTTCGTCTATTGGAGATTCATGGCATAAATACGGTTCTACCGCTCCACAATTTTGACCCGCTGCTAATTTTCGACCCCCACTACCTAATTGGGTAAACTTTCGACCCCCACTGCCTCATTGGCCCAACCGAAAAAATGCAAGAAACTGAAAAGTCCTTACATTAAGCGAGAAAAATCGAAAAAAAAAAACAAAACCAAGATAAATAGAGAGAATATTCTGGTCTATAGCTCCATAATTATGACCTTCACTGCCTTAGTGAGCTAACTTTCGATCCTCACCCTTTGTATAAATAATATCCTTAGACGTCATGTATACAAACATAAATAAAGCTTACATTTGTCCACTAATGTGAATTTTTTAATTTCGGTTCCATACTTCATCAAAGCGTGAAAGCTTTATTCTAGTTTTAAACCATCGTTTAGCCAAGACTCACTGACTGGCAAATGTTTGCCAACTAATTTTTGAAAATAGTTCTAAAAAAATGTATGCACATGGCATAGAAGTGACTCTCGGATTATTCAAAGCACTGGTAACGTTTCAGGATTTATAAAATAAATGTTGAGGAGGAGTAGTGAGGGGCCAAGATCCGACATGAGCAGTAGAGCTGTAGAAGTGGTTTATACTTGTATTGTTTATTTTCTGTGTTTTTTTGCGGTGACCTCAAAGGGAAAAACATCCCGCCTTCCTGAAAAAACCCGTCAGAACAAATTGAATCGAGAAGTGAAGATCATATCTTAAGAATGCTTTGATAAATGCCGGTCGATGTTTTTTTTAAGTTTTGGGAACTTCAGATCCCCGCATAGCAAATAAGAAATTTTAATATTGAAGGATTAAGAGGACTAGAAAATAAAGCTTCTGATTTTTATGTCTCAAAAATTGCTAAAGCTAGAAGGTTACAGGTTTATACATTTATATAGCTGTTATGGGCTGACTGGGTTACAGGCATGGCGAATGCCAAATTAGAAATTGTAGCAATTTTTAGTGAGTCCTGTGTAAGCAATGGTTTCTAACTGCAATAAAGCTTTCCGTTTTCAATGAAATGTAAGACCGAACTTTTGAAAATAACAAATTAAACCTTTTCTCCTGGTACACATTTCCCTATGCTCGTTCTTGATCTACATTAATGTCCATTGTAATTATTGCCTCTGCCTGGCTATCTTACCGCATGTGCACTTCACCTTCTTGGAATGTCGCCACTGTTTTCCACAATTCTTCAAAAAGGTGGTGATTAATTTAAAACCTTTTCTTGTGCAGAATTTTAGTCTTCATTTGGTAAGATTATTGCAGGAAAGGTCGTAGAATATGAATTTGTTTCTATCCCGTCCAAGTAGATAAAACTTATTGTTTTCTGAAATACTCCACCATTGAACTTAAATAATTTCTAGCCCTTTTGATTTATATATATATTTCCCAAAATTTTGCACAGTTCCAAATACCTGTACAACTTGCTTTAACAAAATAATCATTTCGAATTTTTCTTCCATTTTAAATTTTCTTAATTTCTATTTCTAAATTTAAAACTAAACTAAAAACTCTAAAGAAAAATACGCCTAAACTTAGAAAAACGCCCACTACTATCTGCTCTCTAACAAAAACTAATTAAAATAATATTAAAGTAAAATTAATTAAAATCACGTATTAAAAAAAAAATCTAAAATGAAATGAAAACAAATCTACTCACTAGGAATTCCAGATACTAATTTTAAGGGCCGTAGCACACGTATGGCCCTTAATGTTCTGAGATCTACTTCGGGCCCTTTTTGTGGGAACAATGTGATGAACCTGAGAGTTGATGGCAACACAAATACACACACATATAATACGAATAATATTATATCGAAATTATGAAATAAAATTGCATGAAAGTAATAGCGAAAGTTGTTTAGGAATTGAAAAATGTTTAAATCTAAATCTAAAATTATTTTAATGGCTAAGTTTATCTAGGATATTTAGCAGACTTCAGAAGGAGAGCAAATAATTTTTTATGCTTTAAATTTCTATTTTAAAATATTTTTATAAAAAGAAGTTTTTTTTTTTTATTAAAAATAAAATTGAATTACTTTGTAGCCCTAATACTTATTCCGTTTACAACTTAGGAATTTTCTATTTTTAAAAATTTTGCAAATAAAGAACTGTTTGTTCTCCTTCGGTTATTCATGATTATTATAACAATAAGGTTTACAAAAATAGCTATGATTATAACAAAGACATTATACTATGTAAGTTCCACTAGCGTAGATAATGATCAGCTTCCGTAGTCCTATAACTAGATATTTAAGAAATTGTCATCATTAATATTCTAAATTCTACAAATGAAAATAAATATTAACACGAATCTAGAAAATCTAGCTTTATATATTTTTAATATTTAAAGATATTTAAAAAAAAAACTGACTTGTGAAAAGTTGTAGGGCTTATCGGCCAACAATGAAAATCGAATTAGGAACATTTATTTAAAGGGTTAAATGATATACGTTTTCGAGGCATTGAATTGATTGACAACTACGTCAATGCAAATCTGCTTAGTGAGTGTATTAACTTTGTAAAAAATTGGTTATGAGACTGAAGATGGAGAATTTTCCTCGGAGAGTGAGAGATCTTGGTTTCATACATAATATCCGCCCTTCGATGAATATTTCCTGTGTTAGTACAGAGCTTAAGTGTCCGAACAGAGATTCTAAACGAAGCTAGGTTGCCATTATTACAGTGATTTGTTGGTATTTTTTTTATTTGAGAATATTATTTAGGAGTTGTGAGAAGCGAATCAAAACGCGCACTGCAACTGGTAGCACGAGCGACGCGATTGCTTTATTGCCTCTGCGTAGCGCGCATTGCTTTCACTGTATTTCCGCCTTCAGTAACAGTTCATTAGGGAAGAGGGACAGTACCCCGAATGTACTATGACTGAAGATATATTGTGCTATACTTAGAATCCATGGAAAAGTAACCTTACTCTGACACCAGTGCCTCAAATGCACCTCTTTGGATGATTCCAGCTTTCGACTTCTTTTTGATGGAGCTGGAGGGATTCTGAAAAATGATTAGAATCCAACCTGCAGAGTGTACGTACTCTTATCATCTGTTCTGCAATTTCAAAAATCAGAATAATTCTATTTTTTGAGACCCATTTTGAAAGAGGAAAAGACAATCAATCCAACTTCAGGAAAGGACCACTAAATCAAGGAAGATATAAATTTGTTTTCAAGATAGATTCAGGCTGGATAGTAGATGTACTCGCATCTTAAAGATACCTGACTTGGGCTATGGCAACATTGACGTTGTTTTCAATTCCTGTGTGTCCACTGATCAAGACGCGATTTAGGTGGCGATGGCCCAGAATTTATTTGTGAGTTAAATCGACCTTAATTAGCAAGATGAACGTCGCAGGAACCACTAACACACTTTCTACTGATTTGAAGAAAGCAGTAAGCAAAGAGTCGATTCTTGAGAATAATCTGGGTTGCATTTTAAAAGAAGTAAGTAAAAAGGCAAACAGTCGAGCGATTTAATCACAAAACATTTATTTGGTAATAAGAATCAATGGGAAGATAGAGAAGAGTACGGATGATAGTGATTACATCAAAAGAATTATGGTCTATCTTTTGTCAGGTAAGTTTCCAAGAAGCTGACATGAAGTTAAAAAATTGTGTTCTTGGGGCTTTGAGAAACTACAGAAGGATTAATCGTCAATACATCAGTATAGCTTTTTCTTTGCTTGGAAACATTAGTAAGGATTATGGACAAAAATGCAATATTACTTAAAGTGACATTAAGATAGATTCATATTGATGAGACAGCTTGTACCGTAGAAAGGAGTCTAGACTTCATAAAACTAGCACCATAATCCCAAATTAGATTAAACTATGCAACTGGAAAAACCGGAGTAAGTAACATCACCGCGCATATGAATGTTGACTCAATTTTATCAAAGTATTTATCAACTTCATTTTAGGTCAAAAGCTGACCTTTAAATTTGCAATCGAAGACATAACTACAGGGTCCAATTTCTAGATATCAGAAGGGTATTGAGCAGGATTTACTCCCGAGCTGATGTCCTGAGTGTACAGCATCCCGCTTTTTAAATTTCAGTACTACTACTGATGGGATACGTGTAGGGTTCATCCACAAGAAGCAATCCTTAACTATCGGCAGAAATTTTTTAGTCTTGCAATTTTTTCCCGATTGTTGGTATTCATGGACTCATTTGCACTTACTGTCTTCATTGCTGATTCCGATTCAGAGCCTATTTTGAGATGTTTTGCTCAAGGGACACGAGAAATGATCGTTCTTTTGTTCGGAAGCTTAATGCCTATGCTGGACCTTCCATGCCACATATCCGGAGGAGGATCATTTTGTTGCTGTAGGTCATAAGTGATAAGTGCATAACTAAGAGTACAGATGTCATTTTTATAGCAAAGAGAATAGGCTCAAGGAGTATTGTTCTGGTCAATCCTGACATAGTGAAAACATTAGCTTCGAAATCTCCAGCATCGTCTTTGATCTGATAACTGTCTAGATTCAGACAGGATTGGAAAAGAGGAACGAATGTGTTGAACATGGTTGGTGATTGAATCCTACTAATGAAGGACGGATCAGACTGTAAGATCCGGTACAATAATAAACTAAACTGCCTCTGCGAACCAGCAAATACTGACAAAACTTCCTAAATTGAAATTGGTACCATTGCGTTGGATCGAGATGATCAGAGGCGATGGATTCTAGAGGCCAAGGCGCCATTTGGATTTTGCACCGTTGATGACGGTGTTGGCCTTTTATAGATCCACTTTTGCGATGACAACAACAAGGGGCTGTGTCAAACATTTTATTAGGAGAAATAAATAAATCTAGCATTGAGAGCAATTATTTCGATCCAACGCAAATTTTAGCAATGTAAAACTCGACCACAATTTAGTTTAGTTAAATAGCGCCCAACGTGGGGCAAAATTAATCCATCTTGTAGTAATTTGGTAGCAGAGTTATTGAATTCTTTTGTTGACTAACTTCAAAGTAACGACGATTATTACTAAGTTGGTGCTTAACATATATCGACCACGCTAAGCGAAGCAAGTGCAGATGGAATGAATTATGAACAGAACTAATAACATTCGACGACGCTTTAAAATTCAAAATTATTTTTTATAATAAAATAAATATTTTGTAAATAAAATCTCAATTTGTGACCCGAGCCGAAAGGGCCTAGACAAAATCAGTTAAAGATGTTTTGAATCCTGGCGTAAATCAAGAACTAGTTTCCTCTGTAAAGAAACGTATGACTACTTTCCTATAGAATCTAGCCTAATTTATCTATGGCATAAGATTTTTGTTGTAAATTCGAGCAGTTTTCTACACACCATCTAGGCCACTCGTAGTTCAGCCAATCTAGCCTAAATATTATTATTCTAAGGAAAAGATAAAAAAAACGCAAGAAAATCTGATTTGCTGCAAGAACAATTCCTACTTAATGGCACTCCTTGCTGAGTACTCGGCCGTCTTACTTGGTATCCTAGAAACGAGTTTGAGCGGCCTTAAGACACGAAATGACCGCAACATGCGTAGGTCGACATCAACATTTGCCTCGGCGAAGATCGTCATAGAACTAAGCAGTTTAGGGTTTTATTTTTGTTTGTTAATTAAACATTTATAAATTCAGAACACAGTAGAACTTCTCTAAGTCGAACTTCAATATGCCGAATTTAAATATTGCTCATTGCAATTAGATCTTAGATCTTTCTATAACTCCAACAATTGTTTTAAAATTTTCCTTTTGGATGGAGAGGGCTCGACGTAAGGAAGTTCTACTGAACACTTTATTATTTAGAAATAAAAAAGTAAAATTAATGAAATAGATTAGATCTAAGTTATTTTATAGATTTAGTGCGAGCTAAGAAAAATACCGGAAGAAATTTTAGTAAAAATTTGTTTACCCCGTTACTACAACGAAAAAATCCATGATGTTCCATATATTCCTGAGGTAGGAGTGTTTATGCAGAACGAACCCTAAGGCAAGGATCTTGAGCGATGCTTCCACACAGAAGATGCATAAAAAATAGGCTTCTGTTTTTTCCTGTAATTAAGAAATTTCCAATGTAAGAATGCGGGATTGTTTGATTGAAAATTCGCCTTACCAGTTTCTGAGCCAATACTGTTTTATCACCTTCAGGCAAATGTTCTTCTAGTGCCAACACTACACAGTTAGCAATGATTGTCAATAACACAGCGTACTCGAAGGGCGGCCATTCGATTATAAATCTTGTATATTTCCTAATTGGATTATCCTCGGTGAGGATAAATAGTGATGTTGGCCCACCGCCTGGCGGCGATTGGCCTTGACTACTCGGGCCGCCCATTCTATCAGCTAAGCGATGGGCTCCCCTTCGACCCGAGTGCCCCCCGCTTGTGGAGCCCTGTTGCTGTCCTGCAAGCGCCGCTTCCTGAGCCGCTGCCAACCTAAAAGCACAAAAAAAAACAGTTTGATATTAATATTCCATTTTTCATTAAATTTACTTAGTTGCATAGTGTGACAAAAAATATGGGTCTAGCCCTACATACGCATTGTCATCACATTTTTTTTTTTCATTTTTTCTATCACAGTCCTAGTTTTCGCTGGAGGATAAAATTTGGATCAGAACCAAATAGCACACAGGACGATGATAGGAAACTGACACGGATTTATACTTTCGATTCGAAAAATGGTGACATAGTTTACAACGGGTCCTTTTGATGGTAAGGCGAACAGAGCAAGAGAAATCATTTGACACAGAAAACTTACTTTGAATGGATTTAAAGGGATTTTTCTTTCACGGTTTTCTTTTCCTAGTACTGTTGGATCAATGCCCATTTTGTGGAATATGAGTCGCCCGGTTGCCCTAAAATGTGTTCTATTTGGAAGAGCAAGAATTTTTTGTGTTGACTACCAGTAGATTGTGAAGTTATTAATTCTTGATAGAGTGTGAGCGTTAATCTTATCGTGTCCCAATACATAGTTGTTGAAATAGCAAGCCAATTCCTACATCCTGCAGATCTGAGTTCGTTCATTTTCACGAATTACAACAAGCTAAAGTTTGCCACAGTGAATTGTTATTATATGCACATGCTGAAGTTCATCTCATATCTAAACCAAGTTTGGTTGCTCACTAGGATCTTAAATCTAATCGTAGCAAACCATTTGACTCAAACACTGGACGAAAATCGAATTCAGCCAATAGAGCGTTCATATGGAGGAGTCTCGGGTATACCACTGTAAGGGTGTTTATCTGAATTGCATGCTATTCCCTTTGTTGATGCAAATGCAACTCGATCATGAAACAGCTTTTTTGGACCTAATCTAACGCAGTGAAGGCTTTTCAAATAGCGTGTCCTTTCAACGGCGATAGACATGGTATCGGTCCACCCAATCGGAGGAGGTCACATAAGACACTTATCACACCGAAAACAATTTAGGTTAGGTTAGATTAGGTAAGGTGGGTGTACGCAAAAGTGGCTAAACACATAGAGCGCCAATGGGTCCTTTGTGATCCTACGTGCACGGGAAAGGGAAATACCCATGTGCCCAAGACCCTCTCAGGTAAACCACTTTGCCACCCTGATAAGCTGCAGCAGCTTGTCTAGCTTGATGTTTACGAACTCACCCAAGTCCATGGCGAAGCGCATACTCAACGTACGTTCCAGCCTCAAAGCTAAACCAGGTCATTCGCAAGGAATGTGGAAAATACTTTCCTCATCATCGGGCTCACGACAGCTGCAGCACAGAGCTACAACATCCGCCGATAAAGCAATGGCCCATCAGTACACCAATGAGGATGCGGAGAGTATTTCCATTCCAGAGTAGGACGAACTTTGTCCTGCTCACACTCAGGGCCGACCAGAACTGCCTACAGGATGTGAGACAAGACCACATCGTATTAGTGTGCGATATGGCCGTCTCATCGATAGATTGCTTAATGTCTTCAATTGGCACCCTCAAAGAAGGAACTAGTGCTTGATTTAGCGCCAAACCTCTCCTTGCGAGTTCATCCGCAGCCTTGTTGCCTGGAATCCCGCTGTGACCCGGAATGCAAGAAATTGTTATACAGGGTCCGGCAGTGAAACCTGACGGTTTTTGAAATGGAATAATTCAATGAATATTCCAGATATATTGTTATAATTTTTTTTGTTTTAAAAAGAAAGAATGGAAGTTTATGATGTATAAAAAAAAAATTCGAAAAAGCTATATGAAGCAAAAATAACATCATTCAAATGATGACCTCCATTTTCTCTGTACTGCTGAAGTCTGTTAGCAAAGTTAGTCGTCACTCTTCCCAAGGTTTAGCGCGGGATCGCACGCATTTCCCGCTGAATATTCGCTCGCAGTTCTGCCAAATTTTTAGGCTTATCAAGGTACACTTTTCCCTTGAGGTAACCCCACATCATCATCAATCATTTCAGGGTCTTCGTTCATCATCCCCAACATTTTTTCTGCAAAAGCTAACCTTCTTGGGAAATCTTGAAGCTGTAATTCTTGAACTACAGCACTTTGGACGGGTGAAAATTCAAGTCTTCATGAAGTATCCGCCGAACAGTCCTATCGGACATGGACATCCCTAAAGCCTGAGCATGACGAATAGCTGATCGCCGGGGAATCCGTTCAAAAGCAACTCGTACAGCCTCGATGTTTGCAGGTGACCTTGCCGTCATGTGGGACCCCCCTCTTCCCAATGTTGTTCCGAAAGCTGTATTGCGAAAGTTCCGAACCCACAAAAGAATAGTGTTCCGAGATGGAATCGGCCCACGAGGAGGAACATTAAAACGTAAGCGATATTGCCGCTATGTTAGGGTCACAGAATTGTTGTTTCTGAAGAACGTCTCGACGACAAGGGCACGATGTTCACTGGTCCAATGCTCCATTGTAACTAAACTTCCACATCAGGAGAAGGGAACGAGACCGACCCCCACCACCTGAGATCCCCCCACCACCCACTACGCACGTTCAAAAACCGTCAGATTTCACTGCCGGACCCTGTATTAAACCGTGTGCATAACGTACTAATCTTATCCCTGCATAGCCTCACGAGGTGGGATTTGATCTAGTGTGAGTCGAGCGCCTTAATCGACGCCTGACTATGTGTTAGGATGACAACAGAATTGTTCCGCGTTGCACAAGCTTCTAGCAGATTGCAAGCCTGAACGATCCCCATCACATCAGCCTGAAATACGCTACACCAAACTGGTTTTCTGTGTTGTAAATGACGGTAAGCTTAGACAGCTCTATCGTAGCACCTTTCAATTCGCCATCTTGGGGTCATAAATTTGTGCCCCACTTTGGGCGCAAATATGGGATTTACCTTAAGTAAATGCAAAATGAATTTCCTATTCAAAACGGGTAAAAAACCTGTCCTATACTTGAGCAACTAGAGGATGTTGTCGTTGATTTTGTCGACTGGAGTCGATATCGCTTTCGACCATTTATTATGACAAAGATTTTCAATCTACTAAATTTAAATTGGACAAACTACTGGCCTCAACCTACACAATTTATCCATATTAATTTCAACACTAATTTCTTCAGCAAATCGATTAATTTATAAAAACTGCTCTGAAGTTGTGTTTGACTTTCATTTCTAATTTCTTTAAATAATCGCATTATTTTCAATATTGAGTCTGATAATCCAATTCAAAGAAAGGCCACTGTCGTGGTCATACTAATGTGATATTATTGTATGGTATCAGTGTTTATGTTTCCTTCATATTTTTCTATATGATTTTACAGTGAGGAATTAACTGAAGTTTGCAGTTGTTCATTGTTGATGTGTACTGAGATAGTTTAGTAGTAGCTGTACCAGCTTTTGATAATGAAAAAGATAGGTTCTGACTAATTTTTTCAATTTTTGTAATTTAATTTTTATTATCCATTACAGCTTATTGTTTAGTTAACATGTCTTCAATATGTCTTAGCTATTAAAAAAAATCGATTGATTGAAGTAACATTTAGCCCCAACTTGAAGGCCTTATTTTTAATAACCCACACTCTAAAAACGGAATTCGAAAATACTCTGTTTTAAAAGCAAAAAGAAATGTAAAAATTTATGTGATTGAACATCTTATTGACGTACGAGTATAACCGTTTTTTAGTGCACCTAAAGCTAATATTACACAATAAGGTGGACAATTACATCTATTTTGCTCTACAAAAAAGGGAAATTTAGATGTCATGATTATGTTAGACCAATAATAATGTAAATTCAAGTTTAGTGTAATTTTACTTTAAATACTGTGTAACATTACGCCAGAATAAGCAAGTAAGTTCCCTGGAATTTATTTAATCATTTCATTCCTCTTCAAGTCGTCAGGTTTGTTGGGTATTAGGAATTAAATCAGCCAAATGTTTTTGTGTAATATTTGTAAATTAGTTTTGAATCAGTTTTTGTGTTAGTTAGTATATTACAAGTTATTATCTTGTGAATGTATCGGTGTACAAATAAGTTCCCGGCGTTCTCGTATAGATGGCGCTAACACAAAATATTGGGAAAAAATGGCGGATCAAGCTCGTAATATGGCAAGATTGCTTAGAAAAGGAGTTAGGCAAATTAAAAAAAATTGCCAACCAAATGTTTTAGTCAGTCATTGCTATACTCAAAACAAATTTAATTTTTATATACACTCCTGTTTGCATTATGCGCGAAGATTGAAACAGAGTTAGGGTGAATTTCTACAACTTATTTCTGCAACACAATTTTTCTTCACTCTATTTATGCCGTTGGTCTCTTTCCCAAAATACCACATAAACTTCAGTAAATTCCACTAGAACTGCTTGTAACAGAAACCAAATTTAAACAATAATTCATAAGTTTTACATAAGATTTCAATCTCATCTCTCCCAGGAGGAGGCTTAAAAATATACTGTTTGACTGAACTGGGTCTACCAAGTGCCATTATATGCCAAATTTGTACGATTATATCGTACGATTATATTTCATAAATAAATGCATAAGTTTTAGAGAAAATAGTTTGTCACTGCAAATACTTCAACTGCTAAAAACCCAAACTACTGACTTTCTAAATTTAAAATCGTTCTCAAGACATTTTGTTTTACATCTAATAACGTATTTCACGTCCTCCGTTTCATTCACACTAATGCTAGTATTACACTGTATGCCACGCGGTCAAATATTTGATAATTTCATCTGTCAAATGCTATCAGATGCTGTCAGATAGTAAAATGGTCATATGCTGTTTGACCAAATGTTTCATTTGACCGTCTGACACCATTTAACAATCAATCTGACCACACTTGACCGTCTGCGATTTTTGGAAAAACAATTCTGTCATATGGGTCAAATAGGAAGTGTCACTCATGAATATTTCATTTTTTTGTGATCGGTGAAATAAATAATAGTAAAAATAATAATTAAACTACTTCTTTCTTTCCTCAAGTAAATACGACATCATAATTACTGCATAGCACTTTTTTTTGGTAATTTTTAATACCTGCACCAACAACGACAAACATTAAAACAATAACTTTTCTAATTACACTTCTATTTTCTGTTCAATCAACTTCGTCTACGTCTCGTTAATTAATCTGAACGAAGTTGTAAACTCGACAATTTGGTGCGCGGAGTGGCATTTGACCGTTTTACACGAAGAGAAAATTTGACGATGGTGTGAAATTTGTCAGAGTGTCAAATGAATATTTGACATCAAATTCGGTCAAATTTTTATGGTCAAATATTTGGCCGTGTGGCCTACAGTGTTGTTGTTGTTGTTTGGTGTAGGCGAAGACATGCAGCAAAGCAGCGCATCTTGAACATCCAGGCCAAACATGGCCCATTATACTCGAATCCCCCAGTCTCTACCCGAACTTTTCCCGCCATATTTCTTAGATCGGATAAGTTATCAAATTGCTTTCGACTTTTCATCGGGCTGGACCAAGAAATCGATTTCAATATATTTACGATATTCTACCCGTAAGAGTATGAAAAACTACTGCAGGTATTTTCTCGAACACCAAAGTACCTTTTAGGACCAATAAAGCATCGAATTGGTTTCCACTTCGGTTGCTAATTCGAACCCTTTTACGAAAGAAAAAAAACACATGGTTACGAAATTCAAATTTCAATTTTTAAACCCAAGGGTTGGTGAAATATGTTTTCACGAATTTCTTCAAATCTATTGGCCCAGACATGAATTGATTTTTACTTGCGTTTTTCATTTGAGCTTCTAAGTTAATTTAGGGAGACAATACTTTCGGAAATCATTACGCTTTTTTCTTTCCCAGAAGGTAGCATTGGTTTTAGTGTCTTCCTTCAGGAAAATAATATTCCGGTTTTCACGAGTTGTTTTTTTTTTTCAAAAATAAATTCTGGTCATTTGAAAAGTACTCTCGATTTAAGCTTTTTTTCATTGCACTTAAGCAATGGCGCTTTGTGTTAAAAAAAGTTTAGGAACTACCCCGAATAATATTTTTATAAGATAAATAGTTATTTTCCAATTTCAGCCTGTGTCTCTTTGAGAAATGAAAGTCACCGCGTTGTAGGGTATATTGATATATTAAATTTAAAAACTGTCTTTCAAAAATTGGAGTGAATTTAAAAAATTCCTTAGACCACTCTATGTATTTTTTATTTTAGTTTTTGTTTAGGTTTAAGTAGTGTTTAAGTTAGTCATTAAGGTTCATTCAAGCAAGGTTTTTTCCGTAACAAAATTTTTCCTTGAACATATTACTGTAACAGATTAACGTAAGTTTCTGCAAATTGAATGCAAATTTATCAATTACAGCTGTAAGGATTAAGAGCTAATCACTGAACAAATTTTAACTTGTTATTATACAACTTAATGAATTTCAATAAATTTATCTATCTATCTATCTAGACCCCTCTATGAGAAAAATGAATTCAAAATTATCGGGATTAATTTAATCTTCAAACAAACACCATTCTCATCCTTATAAACTTCCTAAATTTATAGTCGCACTCAATAACTGACTCATGGCGTTTGAACTACCCCATACTTCATGTCTCGTCCAAATTACAGAACAGTTTTTCCCCGAAATTTCGGCACCATGAAATCTGCGTCATTCATTTTCAGCAAATCCTCTGATAAAGTATTAGTCATTACTAGCAAGTAGTTTTTCCACTTGCACACACATCCTTGCTTTGAAAAACAGGACGAGGAAAATTCATACCAGAAAAATTGCACATTGGGTGTATCACAAAGATTTGAAACAATCAATCAAATATATAGTCGCCTCATCCCTTAGGAGAATTGAAGGATACACCACTTTGGTCCTGAGTTCACAACTTCCTGACTTCGGATTACTAATTTACAAGAGTGCGCTTCATTTATACATTAAAAAGCTTGAATTGCGCGATGACTCGTTTCTATACTACCACCCGCTTTATTTTTGATGATTTTCTCGGCGTTTTGTATATTTTCCCAGTCCCTACTGATCCACTTAAATCTAAAAATAAATCCTTGGCTCAATTTCATTTCGAGAATTATCAACCCAAACCCGCTTGAAACTTGTGATGCGCCATTCAGGACTCCCTTAGCGGGCATCAAGGCATCTTCTAGATGAAATCATATATTCATGGTCCCAATAGCCTTTTGCAGCAATACCCGAAGGGAAGGTCAGGACTCGTATGAGCTATCGAGTTGTTGGAGATGGGTGGCAATGGAGAAGCCCCAATCACACGTCCTATATGTACGCATTATAATTTGCCACTTTGGCTTTAGAGAGTGAGCCCGATATTAGAAGTGGTGGGAACGGGGGTATGCAATTATATACAAGGACGCGCGCGAAGCATTTCGCTCTCAAGCATGTAAATAGAGTGTACCTATACCATAATCATATTAAAGGGATGGAGTGAAGTTCCAGGCCAATCGACACCGTCTAAGGACGAGTCGACTGTGGGGCTGGAGAAATCCTAATTTCCAAGCCGAGAGGGTACACAAATTCGAAGGATAAAATCAGCAAGAGAGTGCCAAGATTATTGGCTTCGAAGGGATGAGATACAGACAACTAGACTCCATTCAGGAAATTCTTGGTACTGTAGTTTTCGGGACCCTTTTCCACCCTTCTCGCCGTAACAACCCAAAAAAAATATATCCAAAAAGGACGAGGAAAATCCCGAACAAAAGCAAACATCATCTCGAAGACACGTCATTGAAGGAAAAACAAATCTACATATTTATAGCGTATAGAAGAAAATTGTTGTTCGTATCCTTTAACCAACAGAAGAAAACTTCAATGGTCTTTTTCTGGACAAAATATTAGTCAGAGCCAGGACTACTGACTCCTTCGCCAAGTTTGTGTGTAACTATTGTGGCGTTTTTGGTCTCTACTTGGTGCGGACTTCATTCATTTTTCGTCATAAACTTAGCAAGCGCGTCGTGTTTCGTCTAATAAAATACATCACACATTCAATTCTTACAGCCGAAAGTCACCATGCTCAACCCTACCTACCGAATTGGCGGACCACATTGTGGGAAGGTCACCGTTGTAGTAGAGGGTGGCATGGTTTTCATGAATGGCTTTATGATGGTACGGTGAACGGGATACCCAAGGAGCTGACGACGACAACGAAAACGATGCTTTCGCGACATTCTCAACTTTTTTTTTATATTAACGTTTAAGGGAAAAAGGAGACGTCCTTGCGAAGTATTCAGCATTCGGAAATGCCGAGAATAAACTCTAATTTTTGATGATTTGTTCACTGGAAACGCCGTTTTGAGTTTGGTGATCTCTGTGGTCATGAACTATTAAATTTTGCGAAAGAGCTATTTCAAAAGTCAGCATGGTATTGCTATTAAAAAAGTTTAGAAAAACTTGAGTTAACACGTCTAAATAGTCAGCTGGATGTTTAGGATTCATGGTGAATTTACACCGAACACGTTGAGTCGCAACTTTGCCACCACCATAAAATCGTAGAGTCGCAAATGTCCAACTGTTCTCGATCTTTTCTTCGACGCAGGCTTCCATGCATACATTCATACAATGAACTGTGGCAACACGCATTTCGCAGCTCACCGTATTTCTGTCGTTGTGCAATTATAGGAAAGTCGCGCCGCAGAGACATTAACGATGTAAATCGCTATCATCAGGGTGTCTGGGTATAAAGTCGCGCCGCAATATGTCGGTGTAAATCCACCATCAGACTTGAAAGTTAAAACAGAAATTTAATATCTAATGCAAGTCTTCGGTAGGTTTTGCCAAATTGCATTCAAGTTTGCATATACATAATTAAAAACACTGTTAGCAATATTTACAACAGAAAAATTTCAATTTTGTCTTTTTTCAATAAAAAATTGTTAAGTCTATTCTCTCGTTGATTCGTCAGCTGTCGTAAGACCTCAATCGAAGCTAAGACACGAACCAAAATTTCATTTAGAGCTGGACATAGACGAGCCTGATCATTGGAGAAAGTCCTTAAGTTTTAAGTTTAGTTAGAAATGGTCTAAACCACCAAGTAATGAGGAAATCAGTAAGTGGTTGACAATGATTTTACCAGTCTGGACACAATAAAATTTTAAATTTCCATTGAAACAATAATCAAATGGAGTTCATTTCGCTTTAATGTTTTTTAATTAGTATAAAGTGTTGTAATCGAACTATAATTTAAAAAAAATTAAAAAATTATCATTCCAAAATTTACTATTTTTGCGGACTATTAGATACAAGAAAATGTTTGTCTGTATACGGGCCACACCATACGCAAACGCATTTGAAGGCTCTTAGCACACAAACAATGAGATATTAAGTTCAAATTATTTTTAGATAGACTGGGTGGACTTCTTTAAATGGTTAAAATGATTTTAGATAAAACATTTTTATTTATCGAGAATCGCTAAGGAGAAAGCGTTTATATAGGCTTGCTTCTACAGGTAGGTACTCCTGTAGACAAATTGTCTGGTGATAGCAAGATACGGATATTGGGGGGTGTTTTTCGTATCTTAAAAACGGCTTATGCTGGAAAGTTGAAACCTGATGAATATTTGCATAGCTGTACTAAAAAAATAATTTAAGCTAAACCAATTAAATGTTTCACTGTCGTACGGAGGTGAGAAAAACTATTTCAACTAAAAAAGGGGTGTACCAGGATATTTTCACGAATTTCTTCATATATCACGAAATTTATCTTGCAAAGATTGAATTGATCTGTCGAGGATATGCGGTGAAAATTGCTAGCTATTCAAACGTCATCTATTTTGTCATTTCAATTAAATTCCCCAGAATTGCTCTCTTTTGTTACTTTGTGTTCTTAAATTTTAATTTTAATTCCATAAACGATAAAAATTATTTTTGTATTTTTTAGTAAGTCGCTGGCTATCACTAATTCAATTTAAACTGTTATTTTTGCATTATTATTTTTTAAAAATTCGGGGAGTTTAGACGAAAAATTTCGATTTGTAGGTATGTTCTAGGCGTAACTAATGCTACAAACTTGAAACATGTAATAACTATTTGTAAAAAAATTGATTTGCAAATGGTTCAACTACCGTAGATCTACATAAATTTCAAATTCTAACTCCACATCCATTCGATTTCTGAGATATGGAAACCATACCGTAACCTTGCCCCATTACCCTCTAACATTATGACGACTTAAAGGGGTCCACTCAAGCTGCCCACTAACATTTTTTTAAATAACTTTAGCGACAGCCTTCAAGCGCGTTTATGTACGGCGTATATGGCGGACAGACGAATTTTATTTGCCTTTTTGGAACTACTAGCCCTGAAAAGTGAAAATACTGAATTTGAGGGCAGCATTTTTTTTTAATTTATAATAAATTTTAAATAAATAATTACATAATAGCTCAAAGGGCTCTAGAGCATAAGCTAACGCGTACAGAGAATACGGTGACCAAACAGATTTTTTTTTATTTTACTAGTCCTGAAAGTTGGAAATACAAAATTTCATGGTGGCAATTTCTTTTTATACTCTAGATGAAATCATTGAGTTTGTAACGCATAGAAACGAGCTTCGGACGAAAAAAAGTTATATATGTATTTATTTCTATTTGGGCCAGAAACTCCAAATCCGCTTGACGCCCATCCGTCCGTCTGTTCGTCTGCACGATAAATCAAGACCGCGTTGACCTAGTAAGTTGAAATTTTGTTACAACCTAAAATGGAATAAGTAAGCCTAAGTTCGTTCCTGGGCGATATCCTTCAGTACCTCCCTTACAAGAGTCCTTAAAACACGTATTCACGATTATGGAACGAACGCTTCAAGCTAGAAACTTGAAATTTTGCATACATAAACTTTACAATATTTGAAGCTAAAATGCGGAATATATTGCAAATTGAATGAGTTCTTGGTGTAGCAGCCTAAAAAAGTCCTTCAAAAATGTATACAAAATGCAAAATCCACTATAATTCAAGAACACAATAAAGCAAGAAGTAAAAATTGTGCAGAAATTACTTTGAAGTAATAGGCAAGGCTGTGTTCAATAATTAGTAACATCCGCGAACTCCTTCGGGTAGCTGTCATACAAAAGAAGTTAAAATACGTGTTAACTAATATTAGGTGTGTTTTTTTGCGCATTTATCCAGATTAGAGTAGTGATTAAAATTTACATTGAAAACACCAAGAATATTGCTGTTTTTGTTATTTTTTATTCCTTTTCCCTGTAGATAGTAGGCTAGAATATAGATCTTAACCGGAATAGTTAACCCAGTAAGCTCACTGGGGGTACTATTCGCGATAAATTCTCTAATCTATCGTACTATCTATGGAAAAAAGTTATAAAGAATCGTAAAAACAGCAATGTTGTTGTTATTTTGTATATAAATTTTCTAACCTACTCTGTTCTAGATAAGTGCGCAAAAAAAACACACCTATTGAACGATAACTTCAGAACTCTTTAAGATACAATTTTGAAATTTTGTATATAGTGATTTTATAATAGCTGCAGCTAAAGGTATTAATATGATACAATCCCATGAGTCCTCCGAGTAGCTGCGGTACATAAACCCTGCAAAAATATCCTCACTCAATTCACAGACCTCTCTTAAACTCAAGTAATCGGTTATTCACGAATTCAGAATTTTGTCAAATTAGTTTTAAGTGAAAACAGAGTTCGAATTTATTAGTCAGCGAAATCCTTCTACTCCTTCCGATATACAAAAAGTCCTTAACGCACGTGTTCAACAATATTTTCCGATAACTTTTGAACGCTTCAGGCTAGAGATTTGCAATTTTGTACATAGTAACTTTTAAAGGGTTCCAGGTAAAAGTATAAATATTCAAAAATTCGAATGAGGCCTTCCTGCACCACCCATGTGAAAGTCCTTGAAATAAGAAAATTTTACTTAAGATGATTTACCAAGTTCCAGATATGAAATTCAACACTCACACTGCAGATAGTTTCGAGTAGCAACCAAACTAGAGTCCTTAATAAAGGACAAACTACATGCGCACTCATTATTCTACCATATCCCGAACTACAACATAAATCGGAGTTCAGTATTTCATCTAGAGTATCATACGATTGGCTTGCAGCCGATCGCGAGTGCAGTATGTTTTAAATTTGAGGTCGTCCACAATACTTTATTATTGAAAAATAATAATAATAGCAGTGAAAGCTATAAAATCATAAGATATTCGAAAACGTTCGCTATCGGTAGTGCGTCATTATAAAATTGAACATAGTTTTGAAATGGCGAAAAATGGTTTGGAAACGAACATATGACGAAAAACGTCTTAATCACGAAGTCTTTGTCAATTTTAGTGGCGACGAACTTCTTGATTATGTAAAAGTTCACTTCATAATAGCAAGTCCCTATTCCATTTCATTATTTTTTGTTTTATAACCCTTTCTGGAATAACAATTTTATGCATCTGTAACGCAACGAAAAGCTTGCAGTTATTTTACCGAGAAGGAAAACAAATTGAATAACTTAATTGTCTAGTTGAACGCCGTACATCAACTTCACTTCTGCAAAAAATGTGCCATACAGGTTAATCGTGTGTAAGGTTTATCCTTATGCTATTCGTAATATGACTCTAATTGATGTGGTCACGAGTTATGAAGTTGAATAAAAATTAACTCAACCTGTAACAGTCCTAGTAGCCATTAATTAGGTTAGTTGGTGCATTGGCGTGTTTACTGCCTTTACAATATATTCCAACACGACAGTAAGAGCATGTCGCAATTTTTTAATACATGACGTTGGTAACGCCACCCTTCATGAAAATAATGTACTAATTTAAATTTTTCCAATTTAAGGCATTTATCTAAAATGGTTATGAAGAATTTCAGTCTTTTTATACTCCATGATTTTCTCCAGCGTTCGCAACCCCTTTTAAGTATGATTTAGAAAAAAATATTTTTTCAGTTAATAGAACGGAAAAACTCCTTTGAGGGGTTAGGAATGGATTTTAGACAACCAAACAGGTTGTATTATTACAAGAAATCAATATATTCAATATTAGGATTTCCAATTAAATGGAGGGTGGGAGGGTAATTAGGGATTTCTTACCATTGAAATAAATTTATAGTTTATCTGCATTCATAACGCCAATTGTAGTGGACGCATGAAGCGATTATCTTCCATTTCTACGCGTGACTGATTCAATTTTGCATCGGATTCCAAGCACAGAAAACACACAAAATATTTCACTGGAGGAGGAAACACGATTTCTGTGTGTGGAGAACAATGTGTTTAAGTCCTCATCGAAAAAAAATTCACACCCAAAAATAAGAAGGTAATTAAAATAAAAACATCGTTGATCTAATGATAATTCAGATAGTTCGTTGTCTCGCTAATATAGTCCCAAAATCATTAAAGCCACAAAAAAATTGCATGTTCTTCTGATAGATTTGTACTATCCAAAATTACTCCGATGGTGAGGAATATCGAGGATCAAATGGATGGAGTTTTGTGAATCGAATGATCCTAAAGTTACTTTGAAAAAATAGCTCTAAGGACATCTCCTCTATCATCAAACTACTCCATTGAGAGAAGCTTACGTCGGTTATGGTAAGGAGGCCTTTCCACGGAACGCCCTTAAGATTCGATCTTAAATTATATAGATCGTAGTGGACAGTTTTAATAAGGACCTACTAGAAGAGTATTTTCACAAACAGGGAAATTCCCCGAAACTGAGAGTGTATATCCTTGTGTAATTCTTGGTTACATATTTTGGATGAGTAGACGGTTAAAAAAAATCGGTTTTGAAATGCAGTCAAAAACAGAATTTCAATACTCAATCAATTCTTCAGAAGTTTCCGTGCATTAAACACAAGGTTGTTGCAATTTAATTTTATCTTTGACAGACCCTTTCTATTGTTAATATTTTATCTAACCTACCACATGAACTTATACCAAGTCCTTGCCGTTTTATTTAGGATTCTTTTTAATTTGGACATTGTCAGGATTCTAATAGTTCAAGCCACCCTACAAAATTTCATTTCCGAGGAGGGCCGGGTGTAGTCCAGTGGTAGTGTACTATGTCTTGAAAACATTGCTTCGGCAATGTCGTGGGTTCAATTCCAACTAAACGCATAAATTAGTTATAAGAATTTTTCAGTTGCTGTTGGCTTTGAAATATTAATATAAGTAGTGAACAGTGCGGAATGTTTGATAGAGTCACTACTGAAGGATTTAACACTGAGCAGATGAGTCTTGTTTACATTCTTATCAATTCACAAATACCATCAGAGATATCAAACAGTAGTTGATTTGTTATAGGTAACATTGCTGTTCTGGTAGATCATATCGCAGGTAAACTACACTAAAAATTAGTAACACCTACTAGTACACTGCCATACCCGGTTCGATTTCTGACCTCCCATATCTAAGCTACTGTGTATTAAAGGCTAAACACCCAAGTCCAGTTCGGTATCCTTAAAAAAAAATCCATCAAAATTTAGACTGTAAATAATTCAGGGACCCTAAGTCCATTCCAAAAATAGAACACGAATTCTTATTTCGATAAACTGGTGCGTGGTTGATACGAAGCAATTAAATGTTGTTGTATTGTATCCTATAAAAACTGTGTCCATTTTTAGAAAGAAAATTAAGACCACGTTTTTAAGTACATTTAACGATTGGCTAGATACCATAAGGACCTATTGTGTCCTTTACCTTATGCTTCGTAATAAAAACAACTGCTAGATGATAAAATATAAGCACGTACGGGTTTCTTTTCGGAAAGCTTCAAGTGGAATAGAAGGAAGCGAATGAAGGTCGAATACTTTTTTTGTTGATTAGAGCGTGATTATGTAATTATTATGAAGAAAGTGTTCTATTTTGAAAGTATGTTGAGGTGACGGAGGCGGGAAAATTCTTGAAATGATGTCAGATGTTTCAAAATTTTTAAGTAATGGCATAGTTTGAAGACGATTATCTAGAAAAATAAGCTTTTAATCGTAGCAAGAAAACATTTTCTTTCACTTGAAATCTTAAAGAGCGATTGTAGAACTTCCTGTGATACAAGTAATATTATCCTTGGTTTACTTAGATTTTTGTCATTTTCGTGTTTCAAATTTCTTTATTTTTAATATCCAATCCAAAGGTTATCAGACCCTCAGGTCCACGGAGAATGTCAGTTGCAATATAAAGGCTTAGGTTGAACATGATAAGTTGCATATAACCGATTTAATCATATTGTTACATGCTACCCTGGCAACAGTTTCCAGTGAGAAAAACAACAACCTTTTAATACTTAACTGGAAAGCGGAGAATGGCCACCATTGCAATACCCACATAGGCGCGCCGTGAGGGGGTCCAGGAAAGGCCGGGACCCCCAGATCCCGGTTTGGACCAGCCCAGAGAAATAAGTCTGGCCCCTTCCAGAAAAATAATTCCTCCCTATCCTACCGCAAACACTTTACTTGTCAATTGTTTTTTTGTTAAATGTTTTTTAACAATACAAACAATATAAAAGAATCTTTTAAAATTAACGAATCAAATCTCAACTGACTTTTGAAAATAACAAGACAGTTTTGAATTTTACAATCATTGTTTTATCGATCTGATGAGAGCTTTACAAGATTTTTTCAATTTAGCAAAATAAATTGGAAATTGTTTTTGAAACAACGAGATTCTCATGAAATATTTTTGAGTTTTACGAAATTGTAACAGTTTATAAAGATTTGTTTTTGAATGTAACCAGCTTTTATTGAGAATATTTTTGAATTTTACAAGAACTGTAGAAGATGTTTTCAATTTTACAAATTAAAGTAGAAATTCGGGGGGTTTTCTAAACTTCCGATCTTTTCGTTTGCATTGCAACTGAAGAAAATGCAAACGAATAGCGACGCGAATTATTACAAGGAAGATTCAAAAAGCTTTTCAATTTCTGAAGAATTTTTGAAATATACAAGACGATTTTTATTAAATTGTCTTGTAAATTTAAAAAAAGCTTCTTAAATTCAAAACATTGATTCGTTGTGCCTCGTAAAAATCTTTTCAAATTAAGATTCACTTATTTTAGCAAAACTAGCTTTCTGGATAAAATACTGTTTACTTTTAATTTTGTGTCCCGATAAAGAACAAATGAAACGCGATCGAAGAAAACGTTATTTTCGGTAATTAGATCAGTGTTTGTACTGACTGACTTTGAACGAAAGCGAAGCTGTTAAGTGAAAATAATAGAAAATAAGCTAGGAATTTATATAATTAAATTTCTTTTTGTTATCGAAATTGAAGAAGATAACTTACGAATACAAAAAAAAATTCTACATAGCCATCAAAGTCTTCAAATCTTCGGTAACGCTAAAAATCTTCAAATTGAAGAAAAATTGGCATCGCTGCTACTACTCAAAATAGATTCTCGAATCTCTCAATCGTGAACATTGAATCCCATTTTAAGGACTCTCTTAGTTGCTACTCGAAAATAAAAGACAGTCAGTTCCCTAAATTCAGTGCAGACATTTTTACAGGATTTTTGCATGGTAGCTACTCGAAGGAGGACTCATAGGAACTTTTTCAAATTCTTTCCTTCAACTGCAGCTATTGGAAAAACAACGTATAAAACATTTCAAAGTGTAGCCTAAGACTAATTATCCGTTTTTTATACGAACACCCAATCTGTAAACACAAAAGACTAACTTGTATGAAAAGCATGTGTGCCTTTCGGAAGAAGTAGTATGTTCTGAGCCATTCGGCCCAGGCCCCTACCAGATTTCAGTCCACGGCACGCCTATGAATACCCAATGAAAATGGTGTGGAAAATTCTAGAAAGTTCTTCTCGAATATTTTTTTCCAAATATTCCACACACACTACCGAATATTCGAAAAAGCTCTCGACTCAACCCATGCATTATATAAGCACGGCAAACAATTTGGACTGACAGTGTTCTTCTATATTATGCTCAAGATCTGTTTATATTTTGCTCTTCATTATTAATACAATATTTGCGCAAGGTATTTGATTAATCAAAGAATGAAAAACTAATCAAATTCCTCTTTTTTCTACGGAGATATGGACTAATTAATGAAAAATGGTGGATTTCTACCTAGTCTACCCTACATAAAATCGGGCAGCGTTGCAAGTAGTGCGATTATTAAATGCGAATAATAAATCGTTGTTAATTCTTTTGACTTTACACGAATTGTTTTTTACTTGAAATCCCGGTGAATCCCTAGCTCGCAACAATATGCAGGTTCTTCTTGAAGTCAAAGATTGAAGAAGAAAATGAGTTATACTCGTATATTGGTATTCCGGTGGGAAAAAAAAGGAAGCAATCATGCTAATTTATGGGTTTTTATAGAATATTTAAAATGGTGATAAATTAACCCAATTGAAACTGGTCTTTCCTTCCAGGTAAGATCAATGTACTTCACTTTGGGGATGAATGTGAGCACTGTAAATTTTACCGAAATTAACCTCTGTTCAGAAGGCAGACTCCCAATAACGCAGAGATAACTGAAGCTCAAGGAAATAATATGCTTGCAGCCACTTTGATCGCGACATTAACAGCCTTAGACTCTATTCTAGTTAAAGGTAAAATATATGTTTTGGCTGCAGTTCGGGCCTGCAGCAACTGGAGGATTATTTCGACGAGAAGGCTACTTACTACTGCAAGCCGGAGTAAAACTGCGTCAAACAATGAACTGATGGAAATCTAAACAAAACAGCAAAGGCAAGTCTCGGTGACATAAATCAGGAGGTTACTCACAAAAAACTAAGAGTTTGTCCGAAGATGTCTTGACTTGCAAAAGAAAAAACCGAGTTGTGATCTATAAGAACGTGAGAAAATTAAAACTTGGCTACCTTGTTAAATACCAAACTAGTGCAACTGATCCTCATAAAAGGGATGAACGAAGCCTGTACTATCGAGGAGGAAACCGAAAAAGAGAAAGGAGTAGTGGGGACACTCTGGACTCTACAACTTAGGATAGAATGGGGCAGGTCAATTATGTAAAATTGGAGGTAAGGCGACCAGGTAAAACAATGCAAATCTAAGAAAATACTCTCTGAATCAGAGAGGAGGAAGAAATAGTGAGAAATTAGATCGCGATGCACTTATAGACCCGAATCCAGTCAAAAAGTGAAATCGACCAAACTTCCGGAAAATGAACGAAAGAAGGAGTTCATAAACTTGATCTCAACTCCTTCACTGGGATACAAAGACTCGATTTCATAAGAAATTGTTGTGAAAGGAATTCACCATTAAACTATGCAAGCAACAAACGATTCATTGTCTGATTTTCTGTGATGCGTCAAACCAGTAAGGAAAAGTGAAGTAAATATGAAGTTGTTGGACTTAATTCTGTGGAAGAGAGGAGTTCATAAGCATTGGGCGTGTCGTTCTGCACCCTTATCCAATGCAGAATAGGTTTAATACATAGGAACACAACAATAACTTGTTAACGTCATAAAAAAATGTATCCATTCAGCGAAGAATTCTGTAACGAAGACTATATGACTTGATGAATTCGATTGAGCAATAAGCCATTATCATCACTCCATAAGAGGCCAAAAATTACAATGGTCTCGCATATGCAATAGGTCGCGGTGTCAGAAAATTTAAAAAATTAATCAGCGCAAATAGCTGACAGCTACAAGTATAACAAAGTTGAAGATTGCCATGACTTCATTGCTTTGATTGGTGACAGTATATCCTAGATGCCAAGGCCCGATTCGGAATGAAATATTGGGATTTTTTCAAATTTCTAAAGCTGTAAAAATATAAGAGTTTTTCTGCTCCCCTCCATAAGAGAAGCGGCTTATATCTCAGGCATGCCGAGCAAACTTACGGTCATTTATTATAAAATAGTCGAATGTTCACAATATGGCCTAAATGGATGCTCGAAAAAATCAACAACTACGAAAACGTAGTGTAGCTTTAACTTTCTTACGACGAACTTGATATGAAAAATAAATTTACATAGGATGAAACGTTAGTTGTGAAAAGCACGAATATTTTTGTACTATATTGTTGCTTGTGTTTCGGATCCATTTTGGTCACTAGTCAATAAAAACTTATTATAAAAAATTCTTCTGGTTATCGAAATTAATTCAGACATACTAAATGTCTTCTCTATAACATAAGCCGTTTGTTGAAGACATGAATCTGGAGAGGCGTTGAAAGTAAACCAACAACTATAAATTCTAAATACCCAAGCTGCAATATCTTGCTACACCCTCACACACCCTCCTGCATTCAAACATTTAAACAATTATCCATCAATTGCAATAAATTGGCCATAATTCTTGCGTTTCAAAGCTTTAAGACGCACTCCGTACCGTACAATGCGTAGTAATAAACTTCTCTCTATGCCCGACATCAAATAACTTTTCCCGTAAAATACGGCGGCTGCATATATCGAATCGCAATTCCACATACGATAACATGTTCATATTTCCATTGCAAACATTTGAATTTCCATCCCATTGCGTGCAACATGGATTTCATTCAACACATTAGCTGACATACAGGACGAAGTTAGTCCGGCACATGTGGCATATGAACACTGTTCGGAAGTGCACCCAATTCAGGTGAGTTTCAGTACTCTTTCTGTCCAGCCCGGTCAGGCAAGCCTTTTGCTAATTCTGTACACCTAAAGTTCTAACCACGAGTCGCATCTGCTATTTGCATAACATCGTAATTAAGAAATTAACAGAGCAGATATGAGGCGAGTTGGGCTCTTCCATTGCGCTCCTTGCTCGTGGAAAGGTGAAGGTATGGTTGCTGTAAAAGTGACTATAAGGATTAGTTCAAATATTTTGTGTACGCTGCGGTATTGGATTATAACAACTTGTCCTGTAGTCGGTATGGTAAAAGTTTAATAGGTCAGTGTATTGTGATATGAAGACCGCACTATTTACAGGTGAAAAAAAAAGAATAAAAAATTGTCGTACTACACTACGGAAAGCTTTGACATATCGCATGAATTTACTACTCATGTGAGAGGTGTTACAGGCGTTCACCTGACTTTCTTTTTATGTCTGTAACTTTAGATGTACTCGTCTACCATTGTATTTGTTGAGCTGGGAAGAAAAAGAATATTGTTCACGTGCTTACTTGTCATGAAAGTTAGTTTTTCCTGATATGAGAACTTGCTATTAAGTGGCAGTAATCCACGTTTGCCGTGACACACCTTTTACTCATAGGGGAAATATCATCGCGTATAGCAGACCAACCATCTGCAGGATATTGAGCTAAGTACCTTCTGGGGTGTATTTAGGACTGCATTATGTTGAATGGCACAATTGTTTATGCTTATTTCCAACACGATATAAGTTACAATTCTCTGAAGGAAACTGGTTAAAAATGCATTACTTAATTTTTCTGATTTTCTTTTTTAGACTTTAACAAAACTTAAGTGGTTTACTTGTAATTGGATCTCGTTGTGCATAATTAAATTTTCAGTGACTTAAAGTAGCTATGATTATCAATTTTAAGACTGTAATTTTAGGGTTGCATTCCACTACACCATTCTAATAATTCAGAAAACGGGGTGATATCGTTTCCAGAGCAGTTAGTTGTATGACAAGATAGTTGAAGACAAAAATTTAGGTGGCTCAATTTGGATATCAATCAACTAATCAATCCATGTCTTAAGCAGACATTAGAATCAAGATGTTAAATCGCTTGAAAATATTGACCAAATCACTACGAACTTGGCAAAGGGATTACTGCTTATTACTTTCATAGTAACTTTATATTGTTACTTCAATTGGCTTCAAAAGAGTTTTAATGTTGCAACGAATTGTACTTCTATACGTAAGCTGCCTTCATTCCGCTCTTGAAATAAACTTTTACAATCTGTGCGCTTTCTGCTGCATTCTCAGGATTATTTTTCCATCAACTAAAAACCATGCTCCTTGATAAACATAAAAGCATCACTTAATAAAATGAGTTCGTTTTAAATTAATTCCTTTCACAATAATTTTGCACCCTTCTTCCCAGCTTGTTCAATAAGTAAAGTGCCGACTACTCGAGGAATAAACCTTTGAATAATAATAATTCAGCACATTTGCGAAAAAAAACTGCCGACCTTAATGAAAACATTAAATTTATGTCTACTTAGTCTTATTACCGATTTTCTTCAGATACTTCGGTACCCAGTGTTGTTGGGTACCATTTTAATATTGGAATGCAAACATTTCCTACAATGTGCCTCTTGAAAACAATTTTCAAACTTTCCATTTATATACCACATCAGTAGTTTTCTTCGCTATCACTTCACACTATCAAAGATTACGCTATTTTTTTTTTGGATCCACACATAGCTGTGCAACCACCCCCAACACCATCCATTACCACCGCCTTCCCTGCAAGTTTAAATTCAGCCTTTGATACTGATACTCAGACACTTGCACAAAAATTAGGTCAGTTTTACATTATAAATGGTTGGGAAATGAGAAAAAGCAGACTGGTTCCGTTTCTATACTTCCTACATAATTGTCATAGGAGAACCTCTCTATCTTTTAGTACTTTTTTTCCACATTTTATGGTTTTTCATTTCATTTTGGGGTGGGTATTTTTCCGGTATTGTGAAAACGATTTAACCAACTATGCCACGGACTGGAATGTCTGCCAATATTTTGTCGAAAAAATTGCATCAAAAAAGGCGATGAGTAATGAAAAAAAAAATAATAATAATATAGGAGAGGAATAAATTGGAAGCCTAGAAATTTAACCCTTTAAAAAAAACTGTTTGAAACTACCCTCGGGGTGGTATAGCGAATAAATTGCTTAAACTTATAACGAAAGAGTTTTAAAGGAACATTTTTTTTATACTTTTATGACACTTTTTATATATACAAATTTTCTCATTTTTACTTTGAACTACTTGATTAATACCTAAGGCATACTGTGAGCTAGTAACCCTACAAACAAACTACTACCGATAACGCCTTACCGAGGCTACGAGGCAGGAAAGTAGCTTCGGTAAGGTCTTAACGAAGGTAGTTTGCTAGTAGGGAAAGTCCATAGTTAATGCCCATTTAGGCTTTGCATGGCTTGTGACATTATAATCATAAGCCATTGGAATATCAACCAAATGATCAATTTCAATTGAGCATTAGGAAATAAATGCCCAAAAGCGTCCTAAGGTTCATCAATTTTTCTTACCTTTTTTATGACGAATCAAACGTATAAATATCGTTCTGCTGCATTCTTCGTGACATAAGAATTAATTGTTTGAACCATTCATCCATATTATTCGTTTATCATTGAAATACCGTAGTATTAAGCTTATAAAATAAGACCAGATTTTCAAGTAAAACTGTCAAATGACATATAGTCAGGGCTGTGAGGAGACAACTTTTTAATGATAATTAAAGTTTAATTGGGAATTAGTAAATAGGCAATTCAGGAGACCATACGTTCTCAACAACAACGATCTAGCGACGTGTAGTGTGGTCACTAAAACACAAGTAATTGTACTTATTTCTAATGTATTTTTTTTAACCAATTTCATTTTTTAGGTTTAATGAAGTTTTAATGTCTACATATTTCGATTTTAAGTTTAATATTAGAACCAATTTATTTTTTATGTTGCATTTTTTTCTTTTTATTTATTTAATTTCAAGTTTTAAATTATACCTACATTTTATTCAGTGTTTATGTAAAAGTTTTATTGTATTTTATTTGATTTTTATTTTAATATTAACTTTTCTGTTACATTTAGTTTAATTTAGAGTTTTTCGTTGTTTTGCATATTTTAAAATAATTATAAATTTTATTATTTTTAAGTTTTATTGTACAATAAGGTTCCACTTTCAGTTAATTTTATTTCAATTAAGACTTGGAGCTATTTTATTTAGAGTTTATATTTTAATTTTATTTTTAGGTTGTATTGTAAGTTTCACCAATTTTAAGGTTTAAGATTCCAATTTTAATTATTTTTAAGCTCATATATATAAATTTTAATTAGTTTAAGGTTCTTCAATTAAATATCATAAATATATTTTTATACTCTAGATGAAATCATATAGAGTATTATAAGTTTAATCCAGCCCAAAAGTTTGTAACGCATAGAACCAAGCCTCGGACGAAAAAAAGTTGTATATTATTTTTTGTTTATTTGTGGCCAAAAACCTCAAATCCGCCTGACGTCCGTCCGTCCGTCCGTCTGTCCGTGAACACGATAACTCAAGAACGCCTTCACCTAGGATCTTGAAATTTTGAATCTGGATGTTTGGTTGAATTTGTAAGGCTAAATTCGTTAACGGGCAAAATCGTCCTACTCCTTCGAGTAGCTGCCATACAAAATGTCCTTAAAACACGTGTTCAAGAATATTGGTCGATAACTTCAGAAGGGTTTAAGCTACAACTTTGAAATTTTGTATGTGTTATTTTTCCAATAGCTGGAGCTAAATGTATAATTATGAAGAAAATCCTGTTAGTCCTTCGTGTAGCTGCCATACAAATATCCTGTTAAAATGTATTCACTTAATTTACGGAACCCACTATAACTCAAGTAATCTTTTAGCTATGAACTCAGAATTTTGTAGAAATTAGTTTTGAGTAAAAACGAAGTTCGAGTTTACTAGTCAGCGAAATCCTTTTACTCCTTCTGGGTGCTGCCATACAAAATGTCCTTAAGACACGTGTTCAACAATATTTTTCGATAACTTTTGAACGCTTCAAGCTACGAATTTGAAATTTTGTACACATTCATTTTTAAATGGTTCCAAGGAAAAGGATAAATATGTAAGAAATCGAGTGAGTCCTTCCTGCACCTCCCATGTGAAAGTCCTTCAAAAAGGACTTTTTTTTTCGATGACTTACCCAGTTCAAGATATGAAATTAAACACTGAATATTGTCTTTTAGTTTTGAGTAGCAATCTAATGGCAGTCCTTAATAAAGGACATACAACATGCACACACGTAATTCTACTTTATCCCCAACTACAATATAAATCGGAGTTCAGTATTCATCTAGAGTATTATACTATTGGCTTGCAGCCGATCGTGACTGCAGTATGTTTTATTATTTATTTCATTTTAATATCAATCACGTTTCTGTTTTGTTTATTTTTAACTATTTTTATTTAGTTTGAGGTTGTAGTTTTATTTTTATTTAGATGGATTTAAATATATTAAATTTTAACATTAACTTAGTTTTATTAATTTAATGTTTAAGTAAGAATTTAGATTCCAATTTTCATTTATTTTAATTCTTCTTAATTTTATAAGGTAATATAATATTTTTTTAATTTAATTTTTAGAGCTTACATGTAATTAGTATCAAGTTTTAGACTCAATTAATTTATTTCATAGGTTCCATTATTTTCTGTAACTATTTATCGTATTTTTATTAGTTTTAATCTCTTATATCTTATTTAAGTTAAATTTAAAATCTTTAACCTAACTTTCGGTTTCATTTATCTACTTTCATTACTAGGTTTAATTTCTGTACAATTTTAAAATTTATATAGTTTATTGGGTCCAATATAAATAAATTAATTTATATCACTTAATAATAAAGTAATACGATCGACGTGAAATTTAAAAAAATGCTAACCAGAAATTTGGTATTTTTACATTTCAACGGTAAAGTCCAAAAAACCAACAAACAGAAAAGTCTGTCTGTCCGACGTATACGCCGTACGCTAAAGCATTTGAAGGGTCGTAGCTCCGAAACCCTAGCAAATTTTTTTAGTGGGTAGATTGGGTGGAATCCAGTTTTATGAGGTGAGGTGGGAGTGTGAGTGTGAGCGTTTTTGACGAATAATTTTGGTTTTTATAACTTGGGAACAGCTTGGATGTTGAAACTTGGAATTAATATAGAGCTACGATAGTGTAGCAATTTCAAGCAATTGCTAGGAAATGGGGAGGATTATAATGTTTCAAGAAATGGATGACTTATACCTGAAGATCCACTTTAGATATGATCTTCTAATTTAAACTGGCTTGTAGACACTCATGCAGAGAGGTTAGGGGTGTGGTTTTAGAGACTGAGGGTAGAAAACAAAAAAAGTATTTTCATTTCTTGAGAACTTAGAAGGATATAAACTTTGGAGTCGTCTGTATAGAGCATCTGTAGGATACCGGCGTGGAGGTGGTTTTTTTTTTGTATCTCAGGAACGGCTTAATACTAAAATGATTAAAAATAAATGTGTCCGTAAAAAGAAGTTGTATCATTTTCAAAAATTTCGACATTTCTACAAGGTCTGTCAAGATATCGATTTAATTTTACATCATCAGGCTCTGTATGTAAGCGCCTAGAAATCATATTCCACATTTTTCGATATTCAACCCGTTAGGCGGTGGCAAGTAGTTGTGTACATTTTCACGAATTCCGACATATTTCCTAGGTTTAATATGACTTCAAATTTCCTTCTATTTCTATAAGTTTTAAATATAATCGTCTAAAAACTAATTTAAGCATTTTTCGATATTTTGGTCTTGTAAGTTTTCACAAATTCCGAACAATCGCGTAGGTCCAATGAAATATCGAATTGGCTGTTATGTATTATTAAATATAATCGCCTAAAATATAATTTGAGGACTTTGCGATATTTAAGACCTCCGGGGACACCCTTTGTGTGGTTTTAGAATTTAAGCAACAAAAAACAATACTTTATTATTAAAATAATAAAGTAAAATCAGATTTGTATTGGCGTACGGAGGGGGGCAAAAAAATTATTTGTGGAAAGGGGTTTCTTAAAATTTTTATGAATTTCATCATATCATTTAGGTCTGTCGAGGTATCGAATAAATTTTACTTCTGCGTGCTCTTTATACAGGCGTCTCTTTTATCCAGATTTTTTGATATTCAACCCTTGAGGAGATGTAAAGTAGTTATGTGAACGTATTCACGAATTCCGACGTATTTCTTAGGTCTAATAAGATTTCCTATTCGCTTTTACTTCTAAGGACTTTAAATATAATCATCAAAACATCAATTTAAACATTTTTTGGTATTCGACGCTCAAAGGGGTTTATGGTGATTGTGCAAGTTTTCACGAATAGTATCGATGTTGGCACTCTTGAACATTTACCAGGAGGCTACTTGGAAAGTTAATTGTTTAGGGTGATAGGGTGAGTGAATCGACACAACCAGTGTTGCAGTTTGACTTTGATTACGTCCTCGGCTATAACTCAAAATTGAAAAGGATGTTTGCTGCATAATCACTTCTGTCAAACCCAGACTTTAACCGTTTGGTCCCCGAAAATGAATAAAGTTGCGCCCAGACTGTTGGCAAGGTTTTACTTTATTATTTTAATAATAAAGTATTTTAAATTTGAAGGACCGCAAACTAAAGAAAGTCTTAAATTTGTTTTTGTAAGCAGCTTCTCAATGTCCTATTCTCCAGAAAAAAAAATGAGTACTAGGGAAAAGAGGCAGAAAACTTAGTTTTTTCTACACTTGCTAGAAACCTTTCACAAGGTTGATTTTATAGAGTGAACTATCACTTCCACGATTTAGCTAAAAAGCTGGAACTCTGAACCAAAATAATGTCCTTTAACTACATCTAAAACTTAGCGCGTTGTCGACGCTTTGGGTTTTTAAAATTGAATCACGGAAATTAAAACCGTCAAATTTTTTCGGTCAGTTACCAATTTAGTTTTTTTTTTTAAATTAAGGACATAATTTTCCTAGAAGCGATTAACTTTCACATATGCGGTTGGCATATTCTTTCAGCTGGTTTCAACATTTTACACCCTTACAAACTTCTTTTCATAATTAGAATTTATCGAAGCATTCATTGTTTAGAATTGCATTCTAGCCCTGTTCCTAATTTGTTCGTTTCGTACAAATTTCGAAATAATTTCTCAGTGCTTCTTCAGAAATTCTTCCAATGTGCCGCTACCCTTCCACAACTATTACCGACTCGAGTAAAAATATCGATAAAAAAAAAGTGGATACTGCACCCATCTTGTTAGGAAAACTTAATAAAACACAATTCTCACCTGACTTGCGTCAGAGCCCAGACCTGCCTCTATTTGGTCATCACGATTCTTCCAATGTTTGCCATATTGACCAGAAATAAATTGCCTAGAATTTCTCAAGTCGGCTGATTGTCGTCAGAAGCAGAAAAAAAACTACACCAAGCAGGACAATTTCAAAAGTAATTAAGTTCGGAACCGAAAAAATTACCAAACCCCATCGGGTCTAATTGAGTTCGAATAGTCGAGATAAAAACCATTCAATTTTCGACGAACGGACATTTAGTTAGAAATATGGACGAAAACGATGCCGGGGCGGTTTCTGGGTTACTCGGACTTTAGGGGTAGGGCGCTCGGTGAAAATGGACAAAATCTAGCTGACTAACTGAGTGGCCATTAGTGGACAAACGGCTGGTCTATCGCTTCGGATTGCAAGTCAATTTTTTTCCAATTTTCTTTAATGTTTCGTCGTGTATTTTTTTCTCCACCGATTCGGAAATAGTTCTGCAATCGATACCACTCGGTCATATCCAATTATTCAGAAGTTGACGATGAAAAAAAAATTAACCGACCTTTGGGGTGACCATCACCAACCACCAACAATGGAAACTATTTTCGTTCCGTACTGTTTAGGAAATATGTTTTTGTGCTACGATATGATGAGGCTCACACATGGGGTGGAAAATCAAGAAAAGCTGAAAAACATCGAGTTCGAGAGGAAAAACATTTCGGGGCTGCTCATGCTCCTAAAAACACACAACAAACATACCGGACTCGACATCGAGACGTGAAGCTTGAAATTACAAAATTCGAACATAGAATGAGAGGGGTGGGGGTGGGGCGGCTAGAGGTGGTTCAGTAGTATACTCGTATGAATGATAACTATCGTATAAAATAGCAGCAAAAAAAGACGATCAAACGAGGAAATTCCGGCGAGGAATTTCAAAAAATCAATTATATGACTAGAAAATCAGCAACAACAACAATACGCACGGAGAGGGGGGAGGAGGACAAAAAGTCTTCAGCAACTATTTCGAAATTCTAAGGGTGCCTTTAGCCTTGGTCTTGTGCAGCAGCAGTAGCCACCCGCCATAGCTCAAGGAACAAAACGTGAAGGCGTTCGTACACCATTTGAGCAAATTTCCCATCGTACATGGAGCATAAGCTGGGAAATTTCTTTCGAAATGCGGGGGCACCGAAGAATCCCACTTCGATCCTCCCACCCCGAACGGCACAACGAGAAGTGAAATAAAATGTGGAAAATCCCAGGAAAAAGTGTGATAACAGGGAAAAGCTTAGAACGTGTATACGAACATACCGCACTATCAGTTGATTGTTAGTTGACTGAGTGGGTGTGAAGGGGTAGTAAGGGGGGGTTGAAAACGAGCCTATCGTATAAGGTAAATGAAACTTTGTGGTCCAGTAGAAAGGGGGCCAACGATAGAGGGGAGGCGGGGTTGGGGAGTGCAGGGAGGATTATGCAGTCAAGCCGAGCATTTTCACATGTACGAGTACATGTCGGAGAGAAGGTGGGTACTTTATTATGCACATTCAGACCGGGGGCTAGAAATATTGAATTATAAATTAAACAGTTTTCTTTCGGAAAAGTTAGCGTCACGAGGAGTCTGCAAATTCTGTAAAACTCATTTCGGGAAAATTTACTGCCCAATAATGTCGGCCCCGACAAGTTACGAATTGCGGCTATTGTAAATTTTAAAAAGCCTGGTCACAACTTTCGTATTCTTTAGATCAAAGTTTGCAATGTGAACAGAGTAGTGCTGCCTTAAAGGACGCCATAGATACGAAGGATATTTTAGATATGACAACAAGAAGGATAGTTGCCTTAGGCATCAGTTATAAAAGATGTGTTCATATACGTCCTTATCCGGAGAAGAGCAGGGTAACGACTACAGTGGTATGACTACTTTGCTCCTGATAAAGTGCAGAGTTCAAGATATAGAATGCACTGCAACACATTTATCTAGCTGTGACGTTTCAGAAAAACCACTTTTGGGGTTCGGAAGCAGTCCCAACATAATCGCCACTGCAAAATATCAGAAAACAAGAACAAAAAAAACTCCATTTAACAATATTTTTCAACGCCATCTATATGTCGAACCTGCTGCTATGCTCTGTACTATTCTTCGACACTAGCTTTGCTCTGCTCTGCTCTGCTCTGCTCTGCTCTGCTCTGCTCTGCCCTACATCCCAAAAAAACATCGAATACTTTCGATTCAATTTGATTTGGAATACTGACAGTGTTGAGATTCCACATCCAAGACACATTTAAAGAGAAATTCAAAAATACTATCATGCACCGCACAATGACTCAAAATTGAAGGAAGAATTCCCTCCGCCTTCAAATTTAATAGCTTCGATCCGGAAAGAATGGACACTTTTTAATTTACCACAAAATTTAATTGGAGATTATGTCAATTATTGTGTAATCCACAAAAAAACCGCAGCCTTCTAATTTGTTGGGACAAAGCCTAGACGTCGTTTAAAGTCGTGGTGCTACGGAAGTGTTGGCGTCACTGTCACCCTTAAAAGACAGATAACGCTTTTAGGACATAGTCTAATAAAATTCTGAAATTGATTTTGGGCGATGACACAAGAATTCATCGGCAGTGAAAAACAATTTGATATCTAATCAGACATAAGCGATATGTAGGCATTCGTAAAAATGTACACAATCATATTACACTTGCATAGGGGTGAATATCGCAAAGTCCTGAAATTAGTTTTTAGGCGATTACATAAAAATCTCGTGGAAGTTGAGACTAATTCGATATTTAGTTTATTCAATCTTAAGGGTTAAATTTGGGAAAACGTGAAAATTGATTTTTAGGTGCTTTTATAAAAAGTCGGTGGAAGAAAAAATCAATTCATAATTTTATCAGGCCTAAGAGATACAGCGGAATTCGTGAAAACAAAAAATCTTGAATTCGATTTCATGCGATTTTTTTAAAAGCCTTTGAAAGTAAAAATCAATTTGACGTCTAGTCAGACATAAGAGTTATGGCGGAATTTCCTTAGAGATTGAATATAAAAAATTCTGAAAACAATTTTTAGCCATTTATCTGAAGAGTTCATGGATATACGATTTGGTGTTTCAGAATATCTAAGAAATATGAAGAAATCCGTGCACCCTATTTTAGTTGATCATGGTTTTTTGAATACCACCGCGTTAATTTGTGAAGAAAGGTCAAAAAGTTTTCGAAATAATCATTAATACCAGTCAGTTTCTTTAATTGGTTATCGTAACTATGTGCCTATATTTTGGGTCTGATCCTATCAATACCCTTGGACTTTTTTCCTGTGAGAAAGTCAAAGTCTATGAAAATTTAAAATGTGAACGAAATTTAGTTTTGCGACATCAATAAACGAAGCAACTTGAGGTGATGCTTGGAATATCAGCCTGAAGAGCACATCACTATGGATCTGAGTCTAGGTAAACACAAGTCAATATGGTGTAATACAAACGACAGGCCCCTCTAAAAAGTTTAAGATAGGGTAGTCGGCCGAAAGGATTCATCCACAATTTTTCGGGACACGGAGAGTATCCTCTTGATCAATTACAAAAAAAAAGAATTATATCAAACTCGGAAAGTACTACCCCAATTTACCACAGCAGGTGACTATGCAGGAAAAATTTACCGAAAGTGTTGCATCTTCACTTCACTAGGATTCATTGCGATGGTTTCCAAACATTGAGCAACCTATCCTTTAGTCCAGATCCAGCCCCATGAAATTGTTTTTTATTTAAAAACTTCAAAAAGGATCAACAATAGATAACTTGAAATTTGCACAGTAGTGGCTATATTAGTGGCAAGTTCTAAAACAATTATTTTTAATAGTGGTCATATGGTCGAAGGGTAGCGGGTGGGGTGGTGCTTTCCATCTCAAGAACAGCTTAAGGCTTATGCTAGAAATTAAATTAAAATTTAATTAAATTTAAATTAAATTTAGAGCGGAAGTACTCCAAAAGTAATTATATTTAAAAAAAATTCAAAAATACAAAAAAATGGTCAGCAAAAATTGGGTTCATATATTTTCACGAATTTCGTCATATCTCTTAGTTCATATGAAATATTGAATTAAATTAAGTTCAAGGAAGAACTTCGTTTTTGGTTTTTTTAAAATTCAACCTCTACAGGAGTGCAAAATGGCTAAAAACAATTTCACGAATTCTGCCATATCCCTTAGGTCTGATTAGAAATCGAATAAATATCTACTTCAACGTGCCTAAGAGATACTTTAAGGATTTTTTGCTATCAAACTGCTATAGGGAAGTAAAACATACATTTTCACGAATACCGTCATATCTTTTGGATATGATGAGATATCGAATTGATTTTTACTTCCTATGGCTCTTTATGTAATCGTATAAATTATTTTAAGGATCAAGCCGCTTCTTAAACCCAAGCCGCTAAGAGGTGTAAAGGGTAATAAAGTTTTCATATTTGGGTCTTAGCTCCTATGGATACCAGTTAAGTAAGCTAAGTACCTCGCAAGACTTTACCTTAAATCATCAGAAAAAAGGCATATCATTTGCTGAAGATGGGCTAATCAAGAAACAGAAATTAGAATCCATAATTGGGAGGACTCATTACCGAGCACTCATCTCTCCTCCCCAAAAATTCAACATGAAATTAAATAATTAGTTTCACTAACCCCTAGACTGGTCCCATCTGTGCAGAAACTTCTTACAGTTTTCAGCTAGGCACTAATTTGATCGGGAAACTTTCCAGAAAGCGTTCACTTCACGCTCAACATACATATGAACTTTAATTGCATCTTTTAGATGTATTCCCTTTTTCCTTCGTTTAAAAGATAAGTTTAGATTTTCGTTGCAATTGCATCGCATTTTCTACAACTTTATATTATCCTTTTGGCTACAGATGCGAAATAGCAGCAGGTACACATCTAAGGGTACAAACGACGAAAATCTTAAGGACATCGTTTCCGGACGGAAAAAGTTCGTCCTGCTTCTAGTTGGGTTGGAAGGAAGTGTTTTTTAGTCGGTATACTAATAACGTTTTATCAATCTATGAATAGCTTAAACCTATGGTATAAGAAGATTGTCTATTTTGCAGGAAGCATTCAAGCCAAATCAGGCCCTAGTTACGAGCAAAGTTTCCCGGCAAGAAACAGGCCGAACAAGCTATACAGCATTTCGAAAAGATTTTATAATTTGAATTTAGTTTAAATATTCCTCTTGGAAGTTGGCCGGTAGACCAAAAACTTATTCCCGGGAAAAAAATCAACAGTATTCCGGAGCTTCAATAAAAAAACGGACTGGAACCATCCTTTAACACGATTTGTGAAAATTTGAAAGTATTTTTCAGCTTTAACCAAAAGTATGAAAGATCTTAGGCAAAATTAGAATTGGAACAGTTTTTTCATTCAGAAGTTGGGTGATAAGTTAACGACATATGATTAGAAAAATCTAGTTTTCCGGAGATTCCAGGGAAAAATAAAAAATCTGCAAACAGTCTGGGTGATACAAAAATATTTTTCGGGTCAAGGTTCGGGATGCGGTTAAAATGGGATCGCGCTAGAATGCTTACGCTACTGCCTCATATAACACATGAATTACGTAATTGGGTCATACTCCGGGATGCGGCCGAAGGTGGAGTATAACCTCAGTTGTTTTGAGATTACGAGGTTTCTTGGAAAGTTAATTTTGTCCTTAGAATAGAAATAAATAAAATATCTTAAACAGACATTATTAGCCCATTAAACAAATAAAAAGGGCTTATAGACGACTCGAATTTCGGTATATAATTTACATTAAAGACCCATAAAGTAATAACTAATTTGTTCTCTCATCAGACTTAAAAGATATGACGAATTGTTGAACCCATTACATTCACTTGTGGGTTGAATTTCGAAAAATTGTTAAATATGTTTTTAAAATAAAAAGCTATTTGATATCTTATCAGACACTGGAGATTTTGCAAAATTTGAGAAAACCCTTTGAAGATTGAATTTTGAAAAAACATGAAATTAGTTTTTAGACCATTATGTAGAAATAATAACCAATTGCATATCTTATCAGAACGATGGGATAGCAAAAATTGGGAAAACCCCCTAGGAGTTAAATATAAAAAAAACGTTAAATTGGTTTGTAGGCTATTATGTCTGCAGAATTTAAAGCTAATTTGATATCTCACCAAACCTAAGAGTTATTGCGAAAATTGTGAAAACATATTCAACCCCGTACACTCATCGATTTCTCTAGGAAATTCTCGACGAGGATCCCTAGCAGAGAGGGATGAAATGTGGATCAGCCCCATCAATGGGACATTCCTAACTACACAGACGGTTCAAAGACAAACGCGGATACGGGAGTTCGAGTATTCTCCGCCGACCTGAACCATTGCAAGTCATTCAGAATACCGGACTGCTGAAGCGTATTTCTGCTAGAAGCTGGTGCAGTGCGGAACACACCCATTGTCATCTTAACAGATAGTCAGGCAGCGATTAAGGCGCTCGACTCACACTTGATCAAATCCCGCCTTGTAAGGCTATGCGTTATGCACTCATTTAAATGTAACAATTTGTTGGGTTCCGGGCCACAGCGGGGTTCCGGGCAATGAGACCGAGGATGAACTCGCAAGGAGAGGCGGGGCGCTGGATAAAGCGCTAGCTCTTTCAGTGAGGAGGCTAATCGAAGACATTATGCACACGGTCGACGTGAAGGCCATATCAGAGGCTAACACTAGGTGGTCAGGCCTCACATCGTGTCTCGTGGCCAGACAGCTCTGGCCGACCTTAAATGCTAGCAGGATAAAGTTTATTCTACTCGGAGATAGGAATACTCTTCGTATCCTAATTGGTGTACTGACGGGCCATTGCCTGATCGGCAGGCACGCCAGAAGACTAGGTGTTGCGAACGATGCAGATCTGTGCCGCAGCTGTAGTGAACCCGATGCCGAGGAAAGTATTTTCCACATGCTTTGCGAATGCCCTGGTACTTTAGGTACGCGCTTCGCCATGGACTTGGGCGAATTTGCAAACATTAAGCATACAAGCTGCTGCAGTTTGTCAGGCTGGCGGGGTGGTTTACCTAAGATGTGGTCTTGGGTAGTCTTCTTACCGTACATGTGGGATCACAACGGACCCATTGACGGTCTATGTGTTTGGTCGCTTAATGTGGCCACCAGCCTAACCTAACCTAACCTAACCGTACACTCACTAAAATCCTGAAAGAAATTTTTAGATTAATATAAAGAAAGCCCGAGGACGTAAAAACTAATTCGATATCTTATCACTCACTCCTGAGAGATATGACGGAAGTCGTGAAAACGTCTTTAACCCTTTTATATCCTCTTAGGGCTTGAAAAATGAAAAAGGTTGAACACAGGTCTGGGGCGGTTATAAATCAAGCACATGGGAGTGAAAATTAGTTCGATATCTAATCAGAACTATGAAATATGACTGAATTCGTGAAAATGTATGGAACCCTTTTACCCCCTCCCCCCTTAGGAGTCGAACTTCAAAAGATCCTGAAAACACTTTCTAGGCATTTAAGTGAGGATTCTGTCGAATGAAAATTAATTCAATATTTTATAAGACCTAAAAGATATGACGAAATTCGTGAAAAATATACATTCAATTATTTTTTTTGCTCCCCTTTCGTACACCAATGGATATTTGAAATTTTTGTTTCTTTAAATTATTTTTCTAGTAGATCTACGTATACTCAACTTTCAACTTATATATATTTTATAACTATCAAGTTTCAGCTGTCCACCATTATGGGTTCACGAGATTTGTCCGTGAAACACATGTTCACGAATTTTGTAATTTCTTTAAGGTCTGTCGAGGTATCAAATTAAGTTTACTTCTTAAGAGCCCCTAAAAATTTTCATATTTTTCAATATTTAACCCCTGAGCAGGATGTCACATATATTGTGACATTTTTGTTATCATAATGCCTCAAGCATAATCGCCTAAAAGCCAATTTAAACATTTAACCAGTAGAATTAATGTTTGTGATTTCCCGAATTACAAATGTGAAATGTCTCTTAGTTCGGAAAAAATAAGGAATTGATATATACATTAATAGCTTCTTCTTACAAACTCTAAAAACTTTGCAATTTTTCGACCGTGAAAAGGATCAAAATTGTTTTCACGAATTCTACCATTTCTTTTAGGTCTGATTTGATAACAAGTTGGTTTTAACAAGAGCGAGCTCATAATTAAAAATAATATTCGCGATTTTTTGAATTTCAACCACTACGGGTGTGAAAAGAGGTTAAATAGTATATTTTTACAAATTCGGTTGTATGTCAAAGGTCGGATGAATTAGCGAATTTTTACATCAACGGTTTCCACTAACAATAATTTTCGTGATTTTTCCATTCAACCTTCTGTTTGTGAAAAGGAGTTTAATGCGAATTCTACAAAATCGGATCGATGTGATTTCTTTATATAACATGATTCAACCTTTCAGTTGTAAAAATAGGTTGCATATTTTTTGTCGAGCTCTGCAAAATTTGTTAAGTCATATGTGATAAGAAATTGGTGTGTTATCTACAGGCTTCTGATGTAAACTCCTAGAAATTTTTGTAACGAGATTTTGATAAATAGCCCTATAGGCCGTGAAAATGGGTTGAATATGTTGTCACCAATTACAGCATATCTTTTAGGTCTGTGTTATAAAATTAGATTTAACATCTGCTGTGTGTTATTCCTGAGGACATTAAAAATATATTTTTTTAAATGAGAATGGACATTTCCAAGCTACCCAGCCAGATCAATTAACATTTGAATATGCAAAAATGGGCCACCATCATCTGTACATGAACGCAAATTAATAACTTTCCAGAACACACTTCATTAATTTTCCACCCTTCGGAACAAGTTGTTTTCTATAGTTCGCCCTGTAATAATCAAATGCCATCAAATTACAAAGTCTTTAGTCCTTTCTGTGCCACAAGCATTTTGTCGCCGTATATCACCGCCCTTACAGCCGCCATCCGAGTCCTGCATATGCGTTGTGTACCCACTGTCGACATAACTCTATGCGCATAAAATTAATTTCGAAAGTAAACAGGATACCTATCCTAACTGCGGTCCATTAATTAAATCCGCAATTATCATGAAAGTGACACGATTCATATTCTCGGCAATAGTAAAAAGGTGTTGTTCTAATCGTATACACTCGTTGGGATTTCCCATATTGCGAGTACGAAGTGCTTATGGTGCACATATCCTTCACAGGATCACTTGTCGCGATGAGACTTTTAAAGTCGAAAGGGTACAAATGCTTGTGACTGACTGCTCCTTGAAGGAACAAGATATAGCGCAGAACATCTTCAAGTAGCAGTTCCGGACCGCCAGTCTCAAGGAATCCTTTTCAGCGTTGTCACCCATCGGGATGATAAATGCACTTTGGACGAGATGTGATGATAGAAACCCCGACAAAAAGTGACGGTGCTTTGGAACGAGACCCTCTCATATGAAAACGAGGGAGGTTAAAGCTTAACCACAACATGCAGGGATGAAGCTGACGATGATGAGGACGATGATGATGATGATGAGGTTCACATACGACAACACGAAGGACTGTCGCCATGCGGAGATTTCAAGTGTATGCACGATGCCTAGATGTGCCGTGTATACGCGAAATACGAAATTGTTCTTAATAAATAATGAGAAAGGGATGCATCATAAAAGGAAAGTTCCTGTCTTATGATTTCCTGCACTCGGTGTCTACTCCCAGATATTTTTTTTTTCTCTGCAACTATAGAGCCCTGTCATCACAACGCTGGCTCCATTCTATTCGCTGCTATTATAAGGATTTTACCATTGTCGTACTATAGAATCGCGTTTCATCGCATCACATCAACCACTTTGTCTTTCAGTACGTCTGCTTCAGGGCGCAATCAGGATGACGGGCTAGCCCTTATATCCAGTCGCACAAACCACCCCATCCCCCAATCATCACACATTCTTTCAGCTGAGTACAACAAAAAAAGGCACATCCTTTTCATGCATAAAATCAATTATTGAACTTTCAAGTGACCGAATGATGAGGACATTTCAGGATCGGTGGAATGGTTGTATGTATTGGGAAGGTTGGCTACGCCATAATGGCATTTCGTGGTCAGACGGTATTTTTAGAATCCTGTACAATATGAAAGGATATGACAGTAGCAGGTGGTAAAAGCCGGTCTACCTTTCTATCCGTAGAAGGGGATGTGGTGGAAAAAAACCTTTTAAGGAACTCAACTGCTTACCGGACTGGACAATCCTCAAATTACCGAAAAATTTCTATCGTGATATTTAAGAGTTCATTTGACTGTTAAATATCACGGTATTTTTTTACCGGCAATTAGTGACGCGTTTGGTAGAAAAAACGCGGAAAACGTGCATAGCCTAATAAGTTTGGAACGCCTAGCTAAGTAGTATTTGCAAGGTACTTGAGAATTATGTGAAGCATTCCGTTCGATAATATTTCAACTCCTTGTGTACAGGTGAAAAATATTACGAATTAGGCTAATTATGTGTCATATTTACAAGCAATGTTACTTATTAATTCAAAATCACTTGATATCCATTAATTAAAATAAGTACACATGATAATAAATTTAGGAAAATGCTATTAAGCAAATATCTTCCAACACTATAAGATCTAAGAGATATGGTAAAATTAGTAAAATTAATAATTTTGAACCTCTTTTTCACCGCTCTTGGATTTGATATTGGAAAAAAATCGTAGGCGCTTAGATGTTAAGCTCGTGTCAATTCATGAGACCTAAAAAATGTGACGGAATTTGTGAAAACGTACTTAATTCCATTTCACCCCATTGGGTATAAAAATAAAAAAATCCCGACATAATTTTTTAGGCGTTTATATAAAAACCCGTATCGATTTGACTAGATACCAAATTCTTCTCTTGTTCCACTAATGTTTTATATAATCACATAAAAATTAGTTTCATGATTTTTTAAATTCAACCCTAAAGCGGGTGCAAAGGAGTGTCATATGTCACGAATTCCGACATATCTCTTAGGTCAGTTGAGAAATCGAATTGAATTTTACTTTCACTGGCATTTAAAAATAAAATTCAGGATTATTATTATTTTTTATCTGGTAGAGACTATAGAAGCCTCGCTATTTCTCAAACTACGACCTAAGAGGTCTTTTGTTCCTGGCTCTTAAACACTCCCTAGGCCATATCGATTTATTTGAGAAAGGAGATGATTTTACTCAGGGGAGTCTTCGACAGGTCTACATAGGTGAGAGTAAATTCACCGAGAATCTGCCTTCTTGATCTGGCCACTGCATCACAATCACACAGAATATGTGCCGTGGTTTCAGATTTGGTATCACAGAATCGACATGTATCTAGTGATAGTTTAACGATGATCTTAAGGTGATAATTTAGGAAATAATGTCCGGAAAAATATCCCATTATAACCCGTGCGTTATACCTGCTTAAGGAAAGGAATTCCGACGCTCTCCTGCTTGAGAAGGTCAGGAATTTCTTTGACTGTCTAAGTCCTGAAAGTGAGTTCCAATAATCTTCCACCTGAAGATTTACCCACTTTAAAATGCCATCCTTAATGAAGACTTTACCTACTCCACAGAATGGTTCCGGACCAATCATTGGTGAATTGGCTCCCCGCTTAGCTAGCTGGTCAGCCGATTCATTACCCGGAATACTCGCATGTCCTGGGACCCACATCTGGGTTAGACTATTATGATGTGCCAGCTCTTTAAGAAGAGTATGACAGTCCCACATAAGCCTAGAACGGAAACAATAAGATTTCAGCGCTAGCAGTGCCGCTTGGCTGTCAGATAAGATAATAACTGTAGCGTCTTTTGGTTTATTCAGTAGAAGTTTACCTGCGCACAGCTCTATGGCATGTACCTCAGCCTGAAACACAGTGGCTGTTTGTAACATTGCCGTCCATATTTTACAATTGGGTCCAAATACACCCGCTCCAGTTCCACTATAGGACTTAGAGCCGTCCGTGTACCAGACTGAAGCACCTTTCTCAAAATCTGGTAGACCAGATTGCCATGATACACGATCTCCCAGAGTAACCATAAATGGTTTCTCAAAATCATATACTTTCGGCATGTTATCGTTTACTGAGTTGGTTAGGTCCTTCTGATTAAATTCCTGTAAAATTTTAAGGTGACAGACATGGTCTCCTGCCTTGAACTGCAGTAGCCTTATGGCCTCTCTCAGAGCCTCCTTCTTTTTCTCTAAGTGTAATGGGGCCCAGTCTATCATGGCTTCCATTGCATCATATGGCCCGGGACTCGATAGTTTAATGTAACTATCAATATTTTCGGAAATACATAAATTTATATCAAGAAAAATGCAACGAAAACTTTAAACGCGTTTTTCTCGAAACAACTTTTATACCCTGTACAGACTATGTGCTTTAAACGCGTTTAAGTAAGCAAAATGTACGAGTTAAAAAAGTAGTGTTCAGACTAGGCAACTCGTTTTATTTTGACACATGACACTTTGACGTGATTTGTTTTGGCAAGCAGATATTCAGCCGTGTTTCATTATCATGCTTTCTAAATTATTTGAAACAAAAGTGTTTGTATAGCAGTAATGAAAAGTGAATTAATTAGCTAATGCAGTTGTTGCACAAGCACAAAATTCAGTTTCTGCAGCAGTGAGACATGATTTAAGTCCCCCAGTAATGCTAAGAACAGCACGCCTCTGAATTTTTTGCAGGGCCTTCTGTGCTGTAATTTGTTCAACCTTTGGCCACCACACCATTGCGGTATATGTGATCATTGGTATTATAATAGACTTGTAGGTCCAGTATACCATATTTGGTTTAAGACCCCAAGCGGTACCACAGAGCCATCGACACGCCATAAAAGACAATGTTACTCGTGTGGACATGTTCTTAAGATGTAAATTCCAAGTCAGACACTTTTTTAAGGTAATTCCCAAGTATTTGACATCGGACGAGAATTCAATTGTAATTCCTCTCACAATCGGGGGCCTTAAGTTTACCTTCCCTCTTCTAGTGAATGGCACTATAATTGTTTTAATGGATTTATACTTAATCCCTGTTGGATGCACCAGTGATCTACTACCTCTAGGACCTCTTGCATGCGGTCCGAAATGACACAGTGATCACCAGGTCATCAGCATATGCTTGAGTCTCAAAACCCTTCGTTTCAGTATACTCTTATATTATTCTCGTCAATATGAGAATATACGAAATTCTTGACAATATATGAACCCTTCACAACGACCCTTCTTCGTAAAGCAATGCAAATCCGAAATTCTTTTCTTTCTTGAATTATTACATATACATCCTTTGTAAGTTCTGCAGATAGAAAAACATTCCCACCACGTGGCGTCTTACCCGTACCAAAAACTATATGCAAATAAGTTTACACGAATTCATCTATCTGGTTTAGGTCTGAAAAGATATCGAATAATATTTTACTTTCACGGGATTATTATTTAATCGCAGGATTTTTCGATGTTCGTCACATAAGACGAATACGGGTTTCTATACATTTTCACGAATTTTGCCATATGTTTTAGGTCAAATTAAAATCGAACACAGGTTTTACTTCCACTGGCTTATGATGGCTGCTGAATGTTGAAAGTTGAATCTTACAAGGAGCTATTCCGTTCATCATAATCAATGGGACGACAGCCCAAATCGGGCCAGGGCCTGCAGGATATAGCTATTAAATTGGAAGATTTATTTTTCTAAATAACTTCCTTGTCTCGAAAAAACCAGAGCTATATTTTGAGTTTGACCGCGTCCTGGACAATGGCTCGAAATTGTAATTAGTGTTTTAAGAGTGTCAGTAGCGTTAGCACGTGAACTTTAACCGTCTCCCGGACTTTACGTCAAGACTGTTGGCAGATTTTAATCGAAAATTCTAGCTTAAAACCGGCAACCGTGTACAATAACTCACTATACAAGTACGAATAGAATTAATGCGTCCATATAGTATATCTCGTATCCGACAATATAACCCCACACTACCTCGTATTAAACCTGGCAATGCTGTAAAATATTTCAAAGCTAAAAGCTCAACTTCACCTCTTCCGAATCGAGTGGGTGGGGGGGAGTTCGCACATATCATTGGAGCGCACCTCCCCAAAAAACACAACTACATGCAAGCCGCCAACATGTGCCCTGGTTTACATAATCACTTATGAAGTAGAACCGAACGTAGGTACACCTGCACGAAATGGCATTGCCACATGCACTTTCAGCTATTCCCTTGTACCGCCACTGCCGCCGTCGCTTACCGACCTACCGACCATTGGACCGAGCTACTAACATCCTGGGCCGCTCGTAAGAGCCGCGTAACGAGCGGTAGTCGTGTATTGCGGGTTAAAAGAAGGGTTGGTACTAAGTAAACAAGTGTAGGTCGGTTGCCTACTTAGAAAAATTCACGTGGAGCGAGAAAAGCTAGGGGATGAATTTAGACATGAAACCTTTAGTTGGATAGGAAAGGATTCGAGCTTAGCAGGTTTTTTCTCGGGATTTCGTTCTTGAGATGAAGTTCTGAAGGAAGGTGGTTAAATTTCAATAGGTTAGAGAGTATAAAAGGGATAAGGATGGGCGATTATGCCGAAAAGAAGTTAAATCTTTAAGTAGGAGCTTCGGTACTAGAATGCGTACAAGCAAAGGTCCTTATTTAACTCAAATGAACATCAAATTTCAGTCCAAAAACCTGAGGACCTTCTTAGAACTCCTCACTTTCTACACCGATACTAAGCTGTGGACAAAAGCATTGATTTCTTAAGGTCCTTTTGAGACAACAGGACCGAACCGAAATTTAACTATAACTTAAATCCCTAAGTTACAGTAGCCAGTTGGTCAACATTTTCTATTCTCTGAGATATAGGTGCCAATTTCCTGCTCCAAAAACTTCTCAAGGACAAACATTTAATATTTTTAATGCATAGCTAAAAGCCTCATAAAGGAAAAAATTCCTCTCCTTGGATATTTTTAAGAAGAAAAAGAGATGACTTTAAAAGAAAAATTTAATTTGAAGAAAAAAAATGCGGTCTATTGATAGTACAAATAAACATCTCTACAAAATTATTAACAACATGTAAAAAGGTAAGACAAAATCACGAGCTGTTTAAAGGTACCAAACAAAATTATTAATCTACTTAAACACTTTTAAGGACTCCTTTGTTTCGAAGAAGATTTTTTTAGCAATAATTTCCTTTGATTTCAAGTCGAAGGCGTTATTTTCCCTTTTTTTGTATTTACACATGATTTAAATGACCCCTACCGAATGGCTCACTAAAGTCATTTTGGGTTTGCTGAAAGATAAGTCGAATATAAAATGTGGTTGAACAATAGGCTAAAAATGAATCTCCGGAAAAAAACTGTGTTGAATAGCATCAATAGAAAACTCAGATCAAGCAATAGAATGACCGTAATATCCAAAATTCGATTAGTGAAATATTAAAAACTCCGATTTAGACTGTTGCGATACAGAAGGAAAGGAAATCTTGATTACCGTAACTTCAAACATAATAGGCATGTATTTTGCAGCTTTGTCCAGTACAGAGCAGGTTAGTAACATGGAAGAGGGACTGTCAAGCTTTTGCTTTATTCTTAATTTTCGATGTCGCTAACCTGCTCTGCACTAGATAGATAGATTGGTAAAGAGGTTGGTCTTTTAACCTCTGTCACTGAAGCCATAGTTGGGCCTATTGTGACGTTCCCCGGATTAACTATCATTCCTCTTCAATCCCTGCACTTTCAATGAAGCTAAGTATTTTACGAAGAGGAATGGTCAGGAATTCCAATGGTTCCATGAAACCCTGACCGAAGTGACGAAGTCTTTTGTGAGCTAAACCCTCACATTCACAGAGGATGTGCTCTGGTGTTTCGTCTTCGCCATAGCAAATTATTCAAGTTTTAGTCTCAGAGAGACCAATCCTATGGAGATGCTTCCTCATGTGACAATGTCCAATCCGAGCTCCCACTAGGTTACGGGTCTGGTGTCTGCTAAACTTCAGATACTCAGATGTTCTTTCCTCCGAATGCTTTGGCATAAAAAGCTTTCAGTGCTATTGCTCGGTGTCGAGTCCCAGTGAATGGCACTGTGCGATTTTTGCCACATTCGGATGCTCATTTTAGCTGTGCTTAATGGTACTCTACAGAATGGATATGATTCCATGAAGTCAGCTTCTGAACCTTTTCTAGCCATTAAGTCGGCCATTTCGTTACCTTCATAGCCGCTGTGTCCCGGAATCCAAATGAGGTTTCCGAGTTCAATCAGGCATTGGAAGCAATTCCGAACAAGTTTGGAGTAGATTTGAACTGACTGAAGTGCCATTATTGCTGCCTTGCTGTCCGAGAGAATATATATTTGTTGGTTTTTGTAGCCCCGTCTGCTACTTTCTCTAATGCATAGTTCAATAGCATGAATCTCCGCCTGAAAAACAGTGGATGTTATGTGCATGCTACAATAGAATTTAACATTTGGGCGAACACCATAAACTCCTTTTCCTACACCTTGATCTGTTTTAGATCCGTCTGTATACCAGATTATAGATCCCGGTTTTGAAGTGGGTTTTTTTGTGGCCGAATCCTCCATTTCAGGTAGGACAACTAGCTGCACTATATAATGGAGCAAAGAAATACGCCCAATGTTTTCGAGCTATCAGTCATACGAGCATATGATCACACAAGTTTTTTAATGGCATCTGTATGGTAGATATACGAATCAGAAGATTTTTAATCTATATTTATTCTTCTAAGTAAAAATTGCAATGGAATTCAGGGTTTCGAGCAGTTGAAGTAGCCTGGTAACCCGCATAACTTGATCAGCTTTCAGTGTGAACTAACTAACTGGAAAGCGGAGAAAAGCATCCGATTGGCTACCATGCAATACCCAATTAGAAAGGCGTGGAAAAATCAGCAAAGTGTACAAAAAAAGTAGTGTATGTTGAAAGTTGTATTTTACAAGGACCTATTCTAGATAGATAGATAGATAAATTTATTCACTAGTTTCGTTTACAGTTGTGTTACAATTCATTTTTATTTTAGAGACCAAGATAAACTTTTACAACTATATACTTAAATTAATCAGCTACTTGCAGTTATAAGTGTATTCATTAATTATTTCAATTTTGAGGAAAAATTGTGACTAAAAACCTCTTTATTCAATCCTAACCTAATCCTAAAGTTAACTTACTCTAAAGCTAACTAAATCTAAAGCTAAGCACCCAATTTTCAATATTATTTTTAATGACATAGCGACATAACTAGCGGGTTATCCGAGCGAAGGCAATTATTTGCGAATGATTCCGTTAGTTGGTTTGCCATAACAACTAATGTTTTGCAGTTTCCTATTTCGTGCAATTCTTGAATAGAAAAGTACCAAGGTTTATTGAGTATTATTTTTAAACATTTGTTTTGAATAATTTGCATTTTTCTTTTGTGAATCGATGCACAATTGTTCCAAACAGGTGCCCCATAGCAAAGTGCAGGCTGCATCACGGTTTTAAATATTAACAATTTATTTTCCTGAGAAAGTTTTAATTTTCTATTTATTAAGGGATATAACATCCGAATGTATTTTGATAGTTTCGAAACGGAATCTGTAGCATGTTCATTAAAGGTCAGCTTGGCATCTAAAATTAGACCTAAGTATTTAATATTTTTTGCCCACGGGATTGGACTACCTAGAACATTTATTATCGGGTTTGGAAGAAAACGCGAGGTCCTTTTCCTAGTGAAAAATAGAGCTTGTGTCTTGCATGCATTTATTTTGATTTTCCACTTATTATATTATTGCGAAATTAACTGGCAAACTTCTAATTAATATCGAAAATTAATGCCGATACATAAGAAAACAGGCAATAGGCTTACAGGCTGTAAACAAAATATTTTAGTTTCGATAATATTACAGTTGCTTCCCGCATTTAAGAGCGCGCGATGCGATGTGGTTATCGCCTGCGTCGTGCGCATCGCTCTCACTTCAATTCGACATTAACTGCCAAATTTGATGGTGGACAAGTTCCAGCTTTACAAGCTGGCTGCCGACGAGTTGAGCCGTGCTTTCCCGTCATATTTTATATTCCCTGGTAGCTTAAGAATGTATAAGAACCAAAACTGTACAGGTCAAAACTAGTGACAAAAGGATTATTCTCATTTTGCTCATGACACTCGTAGTGCCATAAGTTCACAGGAGAAAAGCCTTTCATTAATCGGTCGTACCATACGTTAGAGGAATAATCGGTCCTTTTGACTTTCCCCAACCAAAGAAAATCCGGACCCACTTTAGTAACCTCCATAGGAGCCGTTTTAGTTTTTTGAACTGCAGTAGACGAGTGCTTTGAATTTTATTTTACAAATGAAAAGAACTCATTTTTGGTTAATTTTAGCGAAACTTATCTATCACTGACTGAATCTCAGTTCACTTAGACCTGAACAGAGATACTGCTTTTCTTTTTTGAGTTCAGTACTGCATAGATATTAATGGTGACATTTCAATTAAATTTTATTTTATAAGGACAATACTCTAGTACTGAAGCTATCAAGCGCTGAACGTTATCAGGAAATAGTCTTTATGAGGTTTCAGTCTTTTGTCGTTTTAGGTATTGATACAGTACTAATATTATGAATTTGGAAGCAGGGTGTAGATAGGATAAAGAAAAAGAGTTTAACCAACCAACCATAATATCTATAGCATAACATATAACATGGCAAACTCCAAAACGTCATGAATTTCCAAGTCAGTAGCAGTATTATATTTCCAAGAAACTTTTACTTCTTACAATTCTGCTTCGGTACTGAAAAACTGCATTCATTCAAACATTCCTAGTAAATCCTGATGCAATTACGATCCAGTATTAATAAAAAAATGTCCCAGAGAAAAAATTAATTCAAAAAATCAAATAAATTTCTGATGGTGTTCAGTAGTGAAAATTTATTTTGACTCATTTAATCTAGCGTTTTTCAAAACTTGTTTCATATAACAAGTGATACCAGTTGTGTTTCATAGCCAGTACATAAAAATGTGAAACTATAAATTTGGGGTGTGTTCCCACGGAACAAACACCGACTTCTTGATCAATTCACTAATCAATTTTTTTACATATTGATGGGTAAAATATGTAACCAGGGTTGCGAGATAGTTGGCTGCAGAACCCGCTGAGTGAGCTTATGAAATAGCCCAAAACCCGCATGAAGATTTGTAGCCAAAATACCGCGCTCAACTTTGCAATTTTAAAGACCTACTTAAACATGTTAAACACAATTGCGATTTCGACGACGAACTGTGTTCCAGAATTCGTTGGGAAAACTGTAATGTATAATACATATTGTGTGAATACATAAATTCGTATTTATCACCATCTTAAAAATCTTGTTTGCAAAACGTATTAGGTCCAAATTAAAGATAAAATTATAATTGAAAAGTAATTTCGACTGGTTTTCAAGTAAAACATAATTCGATTTCATTTACTACTTGATCGCTCTTATCGATGAAAATCACTTTAAAAATACACTTTTGCGTAGATCATCGTTTCACTCTCGTACTAGAAAAACTTATCCCCCGACTCTGCGGCGTTTATATACCGCATGTGTTGAGGCGAGAAATTTCCAGCATATTCGGTTGTTTGTGTGGAACGCGGAAGAAGTACCTATTACATGCGAGAAGTGTCTAGAACATGCGAGAAATAGAGCTATTGCTAGGTTGTTGTTTTTCTCTGGAAATTTTAATATCAATAATAAGTGAGTTGTTCGGGTTGTCAGAGTACACATGTAACAATAACTTTGGAGGGACTGAAATTTTTGCAACTCGTGTCTGCAACCTACCAATCCACCAACAATTATAATTAATAAATTATGCAAAAAATAAAGGAACTCTATGACAGGTATTGGTAAATCTATTGTCTCTTGTATGTTATATTTTTACGGGTGTCCATAACTTCAAAGAAGGTGGTTCATTTGTAGAAAGTCCACAAATAATGAACCTATTCGAAATTAATTTCAGTTTGCAAATACCAGATAGATATCGTGTGAACTATTACTTTTCAATATTATGACTGGAGAGCCGAAATTTTGTGGCAAGAGGATTTGTGATATGACGTAGTTTGCAAACGTTGTATATGAGCCGTTAACACTAGCAGATTAAACCCAAGAGACGACTGAAATTCAGTTTCCTAATTTTCCTATTTTTATTTTTTCCTTGTAAATCGCGTCTGTTGTTAACTAGCAAAATAACACAATTTGCGTTAGCCGAATATTCGAATAGCCCAAAAAGCTATAACTAGCTTTTTGAAATTTGTACCCGCGAATTGAACATTTAAATAGCCCAAATCGCGGAAATAGCTCAATCTGGCAACCTTATATGTAACCAATCTATCTGTTAGGCGTTTTAATTTAGTTTACGTTTCTTTTGATCCGCCTCGTCCGTCGTGTGTAGGTGAATCTTTAGAACTCTGACCCAGTTGGGCTGACAACGAGTCCTTCTTTGGCCAGACTTTAATAACCACCCTACAAACCTGTCCTACGCATCCACCCTACATAACCACGGTAGGTTACGATCATAACCTGCCGTAAGTCCCTGCCTACTGCACCCAGCCTGTAGGTACGTATCTCCCCTCGTAGCCACAATAGGATAACAACATAACAAACGTTTCCACCACACGAGCTTACAAGGCCAACTTACGTATGCATCTTAAGCAACCCTTGTAAGGTGCGTTCAAAATCTTCGTACCCACCTTACGTACCTAACCTACTATACACACCCAATGAAGCCACCTGCATGCCTTGCTTTTCGCGTGAATGTATGAGTGGATTACGATGAAAGGTACCGTAGGTAGTCTAAATAGGACCTGTGACAAATATGGCTTATTTACATAGCCAATTCTAAACATTTCGTAGCCGGCGTAGGGAATTACGTTTTCTTCTGAGTAGTGAGCATAATTTGCAGTAATTCCTCTCTCAATTTTGTAGCCGATTCCCTTCCATCCTCAATTTCCTGATAAGAACGAGGTTTTAAGGCCCTGTTCAATAGGGAATAGTTAATTAAAAAACCACTTCAAATCATTTTGTAGTAAAATATTGTTGTTCTTATCAAGAACCGCTCAAAATTGATGAGCGTCGTCGAGTATTACAAAATATTCGAGTCAGTGATACCCAAATTTACGGCATTAATTAAAGTTAAAAAAAATAAATTTAACGGACCAAGAGGACTACCTTAAGCCACTCCAGAAGTATTAGAGATCACAGCAAAAATTCTCTCTGTTGATGATGAAATAAATAAACACAAATCAAGGATAACCTTTATCAGGACCCAGGACTCGAACCAGCTATTTCGGAAGGTTTTGCTGTTTTTCTTTTCGAATCTTAATATTAGTCTTGACCTGTCCAGTCGCCTTCCAAAGATCGTCGTTGGAGCGAATATCCGGCCACTATTCGTTCAACTCTTTTCCATTTTCACTGTTCATCACTGCTTCATGGAAAGCATGAATCTAATTTATAATGGAGGATTTAATCAAGATAGTCGATACTTACATTTTTCAACTTTTTTGGAAGACCTATGGATGGAGACGTCTCCTTGAGGATGAAGTCCAATTCGTGCTGACTGTCACCGCTTGTTCAAGAATCCCTAACATGAAGTAATACCTCACGGACAAACCAGTACATCCCATTACCCTCTCTCGAAACCGCAACAACCGCACGATGCTATCTAAATTATGTGCCATATATCAATCTACCATATGTCGGCTAAATCCAGGCAAAACTGTGACTACAAGATACTTTCGGAAAGTCGTATCTCAGCATCCGCAAACCCACTCGAGGACCAAGTAGATTCCATTGATAATGGGGAATAGATAATCGATTCAGGACGCTACCCATATTTTCTTCAGTGTGTCATATCTACGAGTGTATGCGATCCATTGCCCTCAATTTTACAGACGCCATCGAACCAAGCCACCCCGTGAGGTCACAGGACTTTCGAGAGAAGTCCTTGCATTTCGTCGGGTATGTATTTGGTTTCATTCTACGGATGTTGGGTTTGGTTCATTCGTCCTTTTTTCCAATTTAAATTTCAATAAGTCCCATCATAAATAGATGAAGGCAAAATTCAACTGTCGACATCCTGTGCATCCTTCGGATGACTTTTGCCGGAACGCCTGTATAGTGAAAGCTTGCCAGCTAGCTGGGGGTTGTATGCCGGCACGACCTATGCACCATCATCCCCTGCTCGGATAGTCAGATTTCGTATTAAGCTTAAGTAGGTATATGGAAATGAAATAAACCACTGCACTCGGTTTATTGGGCGGAAAAAGGATGTTGAGATGCCGTGAATTTCCACGAGCACATCCAACTCGGAAAATCGGGGTGGTTTTTTTTTGCGAAAATATCGCACACATAAATAAAAAGCTTTGCAATAGGAACAGAATCGTGTGCCAGCTAGACAGCATAGATTCGGAAAAGCACGCCTGACGGAGATTTTCCATTTTCTGCCCTTTCCGTGCTCCAACCCTCTCGGCTCCCAATTAGTTTTTCCCCCGGAAGCTTTTTATTTTCGTCCTTTTCGTTCGAAATGACGTGGCGCGCCGTCGCTACACCATCCCTAAGCATGAAAAAACCTACCACCTTTTTTTTTGAAAGGGGGTTGAAAAGAAGACCGGGGCAAGGACTTGGACGCAAGATGGCATAAAGTATTTGGGGCTCATAAGAAGAGTAAGGAACCTAAGATGGTAGCATTAGAACACGTGTAAGCTTTTCTCTTTGTCGCGCTGTTGCCATATTTTCCGCAGTAAGGACATGTGTTTTCGGTCCTTTCCAACATAAATACAAAAGTTCTGACCCGAAAGGAACTGGCGAAGAAACTAGGGGTGGTGATGGTACTTCTGCTAATACAGCATCCATCCATCTATCTCTAGACCATAGATAATATGGTAAACTAGATAAACTATGGAGACTGAATGGCGGCAAAATGAAATTAAATTTGTCCTTTTCAAGAACGTTATGGACGCATAATATACACAACAGAGTTAACCAAGAAAAGGATGTGACGGAAGGATGATATAGGGGTTGGCAGATAAGAAGACTGGATACTGTGATAGGGGATGGGAGTCGTCTTTAAGAACATCTCCCGACATCGGCTAGGATGATACCACGATGACGACAGTTAGCTAGTTAGTTTTTTTTCTAGAGCGGCGCAAGGATACGTCAGGATAGAAAATTGGTGGTATCTATTAGAGCGCAGCCATTTATCTTGTAATGGAGGACAAATCGAGTTCACACTTTTTGACCAATGGGGTGGTTTTTTTTGGATATCCGAATTGCTAATGGAGGACGAGGCAGGATGGTGAAATATGATGGAATTAAAGAATTAGATAAATTAGCTTTGAGACGATATTCAGTCGGCTTTAAAGTGTTTTCGAGTGAAATTTTCCAAGAAAAATAACGTCACCAAGGATATCATTACGCGAACACAAAAGGAACCCTACATATCTCGATTTTACGTTCACGTTGAGTAATCGATTTTTGGTAATAGCAAAAAATTTCAATTGCCAACAGATGAAATTAGTCAATTTTGTGAAAATTTAATGAGGCTGATGCCATGATGAACTTGGCTTGTAGAGAAGTTTGTCGATATTCTGAAATTAAATTGATACCCGGTAAGAATTGTAATGATTACGGAATCGATTCTGTACTAATTACTTCCCTAGTTTCGTAGGCCTGCGAGAACTTACTTATCTTTGTACATGTTGATGCCACGGTATCAGATAGTCTTTATTCTCACCAAGACTTATTAACTCCTCGAATTTTATTCGCGATTGTTCGTCTCCATGGATTTTTTTGGAAAGTCTATCGGTCGCCTTTTATGTGGTACATACCTTGTGCAGGAAGATCCAATACATGCGCTGAGATTCATAAATGAAAGTGGTAAGGGTCGGAGCAAACTGGTCTGTAGGGAAAACGTGGGTCATATGGACACTCCAGAAAGAAATTTACGGAGCTAATAGATATTATGGGAAGCTTCAGCCCAGAAGCACTGGTTCTCCACTATGTCCTCATCAAGGACTACATAGAAACTATTACAACTTAGATCCAATAAAAAAAATCGGTCCAAGCGCGCTTAGATGGGGCACCTGTCTTCACCTGTATGTGTCCAATATGAATGATAGTATTATAAAATCAGAAAAATTTGATTTTTGAACCAAACCCTACTAGCAAACTTCCTTCTGCAAGGCCTTCCGAAGCTATTTCCCTGCCTTATAGCCGCGGTAAGACCTTATGGAAGGTTGTAGTCTTATGTTAGTAGGAAATGTCACTCACATATTTATTCCATTCATGTTAGTTATAAAATCGATTTCATCACAACAACTGTGGGCTTAATTTGAAAACCTGGTCCATTTCTGAGTCTTTCACTTGACTCAAGCAAACGTAACCACACTATTTTTAAAAGAAAGAGAGACCTGGATTTTATGGTATCTTCAATTTGCATTCAAAAAGAGTAACTCCGTGGTAGTAGGACCTTTTTGTGAGCAAGAAAACGAACATTTCGCTGCTGATTTTGTCTGAACTTTATCACAGAAAAATTCAACTTTTGATACAACCGTTCCAGAGATATTGCATGTTCGGAAAATTAGGAAGCCATATTTTTAAGGACTTTCTTATGATAGCGTCTCAAAGGAATGCCTTAGTTTTATTTATTTTGTTTCTGCACATACTATTTACTGGCGATTACATTGCGCAAATTTCTCTAATTCACGACTATGTGTCTAATAAAATAAGTGCAACCGTGTTTTAAGGACTTTTGTATGGCGACTTCTTCCACTAACGAATTTGATGTAAAACTTGTCATTTCGTCCTTGACAGTTTCATATTTCCATATCTTCACGGTCGCTAGATATTTTAAGTGCGAAAAAAAGGACATAGTGATTCTTGTTTAAGCAAAATCCATTCTATTCATCACATACGAGTTCCAAAACCAGGACCTTCCCTATAAGCCATAGTTGAGCCCCTTCCTACAAAATATTGTGTGGACGCCCTTGGTATAACAATACAGATTGGACGCAATATTTGAACATTCGAGATTTGGTGCGAAGGATGATGTTTTGGATTCTCCAGAAAGTGAGGGCATACCAAAGGCATTGCGAGCCTCGACATTCTTGTCAGCCCCATCATCCATGCTAGTAGTGCTTCCAAAGTAGCACTTCCAGCCCTCTACTACATGTTACCCACATAGACCATTGGTGTGGTACAGTCCAGACTCATGTGCAAGTATCGAGTTTCTCGCACATTTATTTTCAGTCCTGCTCTTTTCATTTAGACTTCAAGGACTCTAAGTCTGTACTTCTATAAGATGGCACAGGATATTAAGTCCCTATCGAAGAATTTTTCTCCCACCACTTTCTAGTGTGAGTTCTATGGTATCAGTAATTAGCACCAGAAACAGGGCATTGTTCTACACCGTATCGGAAGCTGAAACTCTCGAATAGCTCTCCTTTAAGCAGGGACACGTAAATCATTCCATCCATACCATACGTAAAGCATTCCATATTGAATCTCGTTATCGAAAACATTATCAAGGTGCACACACGTGGGACAAAATCGTGATTGCCATTCAGCTAACTCCTCCAGGATTATTCGAAAGGTGTGTCTCTGGTCAGCACAAAATGAACCTTTGCAGAATCCAGTAAGATTCGAGAGTCATCTCCACAGTATCGTTAATTCTGTTGATATGATTTTGAAAATTGCATTAAGAAGATGCCAATTGCTGCAATCCTTACGGCCACATTTCCGTTCCATTTTCTTATCACGCGTCAAACAGCTTTCCTCAGCTGAGTATGTCCTTCGCGGTATCTTTGTTGTAAAGGAAATTTAGTACTGAGCTGATTCTGATGGTCAATCCACCAGTTCTTTCCGCTCTCCACATATCTCACTGTGTACTCCATCGTCCCATTCAAAAGTAGATGACTTCTAGTGTAAGATGTTGGTGTATTCGTGTTGTTTTGTGAGATCTCGAGATCTACCTAAGTTTAGCTTCCGTCTGATCTGAATAGTTTGTGGTCTCGAAGAACTGATGTACACAATCTAAGGAAGCTACCAACAAGTGGTGATCACTTCCACGTCCGTCCACGCTTTGCTTGCACATCAAAGCGGAACTTTCTCCACCGACGATCTACGGCCAGCTGGTCAATTTCCCTAACAATGTTTGATCGAAAACGTATCTTTGAGCTCATTTTTCAGGAAGCTTACAATTTAGATAAGCCCTAGAAGTACCCTGCTCTAACAAGCGTGTACCTCTTCTTTCAGTAACTCTAAACCTGAGGGATACTTCAAGCACAGTTCAAGAATTTCAGCTACTATGATTTTTTTCACAACTCAATTTCATTTTTGAAGTTTGGTAACTGTGATGGGTTGCCCAAGAAACCTACTAAATCAAAGAATCCAGACGAACATTTGTGGAGTAGATAAGTCCTGGTCACAGGTTAAGGATATCGTCCAGAATCGCGATTTGTGAAGGACAATTTTTTAAGTTCTACGCCTTATGGGAGGTCCTTCTAGAACTTGAAGCTTCACAAGAAACGAAGAGCTCTTAGACCAAGGACCTAGCTTAGAAGTGAGTTTCGTCAAGAAGTCGAACTGGCTTGAAAATTTGAAGGACCGTTGCAGAATTTACACAGTCAATAACCTTGACCCAAGGTATGACTTTTGTAGGAAATCGAACTGGATTGGGAAAAGAAAGAGGAATGCTTAAAGTTATTATGTTTATTTTACGGGAATCAAATGACGTAAAGACCTGGACCCAGCTTAGATATGAATACTATCCAGGTAATAAACGGACTTGGGGAAAGCCTTGTTTTTTTAATGTTAGAGGATGAGGAGTGGCTCATTTTGTTGGTCGGGGTACCGCTCCCTTAATTAAACAGTGTTTATTAGGTAGTTTTATTTGTTAAGAAGCCTGTTTCTTGTTTGGTTAGTTGATTTAACAGAGTGCATGCCTTGATCACAGGCAATATAATAACCAGATGATGAATACCCATAGGAAAGTGTATGCCATGTAAAAATGCATTACCCCTACACAGAAGGCGTTTTCAACGCACGAACCGAATGTTATTATATCTTACATATGCAAATGTTAATGAAGATTAAATTTCTCTGGTTGGTTGGTTGGTTTACGTGGTGGCCCGTCTGCCGTAAACAGGGCCCAATTAGCACAGGAAGCGCCGTTTTGATACCACAACTCGTTTAACCTGGTCGTTGAGGGCTGATGAAGTAGATATATAGTTTTGCAGAGAATTGACTATCATATCCATCCGGAGCTGTTCAAGAAGGCAATCAATTCTCGAATCTTGTTTTTCGAGATCTCATCAAGGTTATTAAAGAAGGGTTTGCCGAGTGCGCGAAGTCTGGCTCTAGTTAGGGCTGGACACTCGCAAAGCAAGTGGAAAACGGTTTCCTTCTTATTTGCATCCCCACAGCTGCGGCAATTGACGTTAAAGGAAATACCCAGTCTGGCCGCGTGGTCGCCGATCGGCCAGTGTCCCGTGCTGACTGCCGTGACTCTGAAGACGTCCACATGGCTCCTACTCAAGAGTTCCTCTGTTCTGCTCCGGGAGTAGGATGGCCATATCTTCCTAGATATGACGCAGTTGGTCAGTCCTCTCCATCTGGAGTTGGCGTTTGTGAGAAAGTGGGTGGATATTTGGCCTAGTGGGATCTGAACTGATTCCACCAGAGAGCCCTGAAGAGCAAAGCCTTGCCTAGTTAATTCGTCTGCCCGCTCGTTACCCTCTATCATGCTATGTCCTGGGACCCAAAGCAGAGTAACTTTGACTTGGCTTCCTAAGTGTGCTATCTCCTCCCGGCATTGTTCGACGAGTTGAGAGGATGTGGTAGCCGAGTCTAAGGCCTTGACAGCGGCTTGGCTGTCAGTGAGGATTACAACATTACGCTTTAGCGTAGCGTCTTGCTGCAAAGTTTGAGAGGCTTCCCGGATGCCCAGTATCTCCGGCTGGAAAACGCTGGCATAGTCCGGTAAATGGTAAGACTTTGCGTCATGGTGTGTGTCTAAGAAAACTCCCGCTCCGACTCCGCAGTTCATTTTTGAACCATCAGTGTATATGACTGTGTCGAATTCCATTCCTCCATTCCGCCGTGGTTGGAAAATCCACAGCGAAATCCTTCTTGAAGGTCAGTCTCGATTCTAGAATGTTACTATGTCCGTAAGGTTTGCCATACCAGCACCCAGATTCCTTGAGTCTGATAGCGCTACACGACACAGTACTTCTGATATGTAGATTGTTAGGTAATGGATGTCGGACAAGACCTCATAACACCTGTAGTTCCGAAAGCTGCAGTTCTTTGAACTTTGCTGAGTTTGTTTATGTTATAACTCTTACCCAACGCAGGCCACCAGGCTAGCGATCCGTAGGTAAGGATTGTACGTATTACGGCTGTGTACAACCACAGAACCATTATTGGTTTAAGTCCCCACTTTTTGCCGAAGGCATGCGTAAAAGGCGATACGTGCTTTCTCCGCCCGTTGTTCTATATTTATCTTCCAGCTGAGCTTCGTATCGAGCACAACTCCAAGATACTTTTCCACTAGATGACAATGGTAGTTGACGGCCTTTTAGGCAGGGGAGGTTAGAGTTCGGTATTTTGGTTTTAGTAGTGAAGAGCATCAGTTCAGGCTTGTCCGGATTTACACCCAGGCCGCAGCTAGCAGCCCCCTACTCATACGATTTTTTTTAAAATCTCGATCTCATATTGCATTCTAAAATGCAAAACCTTAGTATAGTTTCAAACCATTATTTACTCATGACTGACTAGCTGGCAAATGTTTGCCAGCTAATTTAAAAAGAAATTGCATATTCCTACTTTGGCATTCGTTATCTGTGTATTTATTGTATGTGACTTATTTCTGCCACCGCCATAAAGCGGACTGTGTTTCAACAGATAGATCTGGACTTAAACCACATTATTTCTAGTTCACGGCAATATAACAGAAGAGCTGGACTGTCCTCTCAAATCTCATCCTAGATCGATGTGTTGTTCATGAACATAAGAGAGTACTGAGTTTTTCGATGGCTCTCAAAAAATAATCTACCTTTCTCTAACAATTTATCATTGCTATACACCGAGGACTCCTTACCAAGGTTCGGCAATAGACTAACGTAGCAACCCCGGAAAAAACAACTATGAAGAGTGGCTCTGAGAAATCCCAGAATGTGTTAAGACAAATCGATGAATCGAATGTCCTAAATTCTATCAGACAAAAACCATCGAAGAGACTAAAGCTGAATCTAGGATCGCCGACGAGCAAGTACCTAGGACAGGGTTTCTTGCTGATAATTGACCGGTTCCAAGTCCACCTCGATTGCTGTCGAGCTGAACATTTCTGTGAGTGAGCTTGTTGGGCCGACAATTACCGGAAGCAAACATATCAAGCCCGAACACCACACGGAGGATGCCCCCAACTCAAAAGCACACGATCTAGGACCCTCAAAATTTATTTTTGGGAGTTAAGCTTGTCAATTACTCCTTTTACTGAACAATTAAACCGAAAAAAAAACCTTCATAGCAAAAGTACAAGAAAATTCACTACCGTCATCGTAACAATATTTGCCTTGTAACATCTTCATATTCAGTTCCATCCCTTCGGACATACTTTAATGCACTCACCATGCATTACTACGATTTTCTGTCATGTTCCCGGAGGGATGTAAGCCTTATTTATATACACGTAATTAACCAATTATCTAACACGCCAATCTAATGTATCTATTATAAGAGCATAGCCATATTTTCATCCCTTCGTTTACCGACAAGAGCTATGCATAAAATTCACATTAGCCTTTATACTGAGAATATGTTTGGTGGGAGGGGCTGGGGGTAGTTAGCTCGACACTGTCGCTAAAGACAAAGCGTGCATTAATTAAGTCTCGCAAAGCAATTTGCAAGTGTCACCACACTTTCTGTAATGTGCATATGTGGTTATTATATTGGTAAGACGTTCATACATAACGTCGCGCTATCGTTGGAAGAATTTTGCTATAATTCTGCTATAACTTTGCTATAACTTTGTTATAACTTTGCTATAATTTTGCTATAATTTTGCTATAAATTCTCCATAAAATATCCGTCGTTCTTATACATTGAAGGCACAATAGTTGGTGCGTTACTTTAAACGGAAGACCTAACGTACTCCTACGTATCTCCTCTGCATATATTATCATCGATTTTAAATTTATAAGTAGGCTTTAAGATGCTTTGTATCGCATAAATCACTTTATTAGGTTGGAACTTTGTTCATGTTAATTTAGTTATGTAATAATATAATTATGTAATAATTTAAGAAATTTTTCAAAGCCTGTAGAATTGGTGCGCATAGTGATAGGTGTTTTTAAATTTAGCTCTTACGTCTGATATAAATAGGATCTTGGAATTTATATTTATATCAAAAACGTATAGAGACTACATTCCTGTGTCGGAGTTTTAATCTTATGCTAGAGTAAGCATATAAAAAAAACTTCCAGCAGTCAAGCAGAAAATATACCTGAGACTAGGATGCTATTTTCTGCTGCATTTAACATCCTCCGATCTTTTCCAGCCTAATGGAACTATACAAAAAGGAGCTGGACAGTTAAAAATGGAGAAGGCTTTAGGCCATTTAGGAGTAGATGCATAAGGACCCTGCAGGCTAGGAGGTTGGCAGATATGCCAAAAATAGAAAACTGTCTCCGGAACTACAATTTTATAAAGCCTTGAAGGAATTCCTGAAATGGACGAAAGAAGGATGATTCAGGGGATGAACTGCTATAATGAAATAGAAAGTAAATCAGAGTTGACAGGACAAATTAATGCAGCGAGTAGTTTAGATCCATTTCGACTCCTTTTTTGAAGGAGTGCGGGAAAGTTCAAGACATGTGTTAAGATTTAGAGATGAAAGTGGCAATGGTTCGGTCATACAACGAGGAATACAGAGCAAAGCAATTATACAGGCTGCAAAGAAAACGTAGGTCAAATGAAAAAGAACAATCGAGTAGGAAGTTTAAGGAGCTAATAAGTCTGGATGAAAGGTCCAGCTTAGGTGCACTGTTCCTGTTCAATGCCCACATTAAGGTCTACAATAAAAAAAAATCTGCCAACGGTCTGGGCGACATTTTATTATTTTTCTGGTCATAGTCCGGGAAGCAGTTAAAGTGAGGGTACGACAGATTGCTTAAGCCACAGCCACATTTAAGACCTGCTTTACGAAATTGGGGCATACTCCGGGACGCGGTTAAAGTTCAAATATAACATCGGTTCTTTCAAGACAGGGAGGTTTTTCCGAAAGTTATTTTTTCATTAGAATAGAGGAATATATCGAAAATATCGATTTCTAGCCGATTATTCATATAAAAAGCGAGTAAGAACCAATTTGTTGCCTCATGAGACCTAAGAGATATGACGAAATTTGTGAAAACAAATACAAGTCCATTTCATAGCCTTGGGGGTTGAATTTCAAAAAATTGTGAAAAAGTTTCTAGGCGATTACAAAAAAAAAGGGATAAAACCAATTTGACATTTTATCAGACACAAGAGATTTTACAAAATTTATGAAAACGTAAGCAACTCATTCACATCCCCTTGGAGGACGAATTTCGAAATATGGTTAAATTCGTTTTTAGGCGATTACGTGAAATGACCGTAAAACAAATAACCAATTTAATATCGCATTACACCTAAAGAGTCGCGAAAATTGTGAAAACGTTTATAGCCCCCTTATGCCTTATGCCTGTATATCCAAAAATAATGAAATTTATTTTTAAGCGACTGAGGTCGTTTCCGAATACCTTGCTTCGTCTATGTCTACGTCTATGTTGACATCACAGCATAGCATTGCTATTATAACCGTTTAGAAAAAGCTTAGCTAAACCGTCAAAATGGCTCAGCTGATGCTTATTTGACATTTCGTAAATCAAAAATTAAATTAAATTCTATAGAAAAATTTGAATGTTTTTACGTTTGCTAAGATTGACTGCTGTCGTAAAAGTAGTCAAGACACGAACCGAAAAGGAATTGAGACACAGGTTTGCTATGTCTGACGTTATTAACTGGTATAAACAGAGGTAGATGTAGACGAAGCAAAGTATTCGAAATATAGACGGGTCGTTCAGGAGTGAACTGTTCCAAAAGAACACTTCATTGAAGTGAGTGAGTGAAGTAACTCACTCCTTTTGGTGAACTGCAGTTCCATTGGACACGTGACAAAAAAATTGGCCGACCGTTTTTGTTTTCATCATCTTTTAGATGTACTGCCCTTTTTTTTTGGTCCTCATCTTCTAATGACAAAATGAAGGAACGCTGGAACGAAGAGTTCCGGAACTACTTCACTGAACTCGTTCCTTAAAGTAAGTGGCTCGGAGTGAAGTACTTCACTGAAAGGAACTGCTTTGCCCATCTCTAATTCGAAAACGACCTTAGTATATATAAGGACCGAGGAAGTAAAAAGCAAATCGATGTCTCATCACATCTAAGATGTATTTTGTAACATGTAAAAACATGTGCAGGCATTTTAAAAAATGCTGAAATGATCTTGTAGGCAAAGTAAAAACCAATTTGATATTTCATCAAACTGTAAAACGTATGCAACTCCCTTGGGGTTAAATATCCAAAAACCCTGAATCTAACTTTTAGACGAAACTTTTAGAAAGTATAAATCAATTCGATATCTCCTCAGATCTAAGAAATACGTTGGAATTTGTGAAAATAAATGCAACCCCGTTCCACACTTAGGGGGTTGATGAATATACGAAAATCCTAAAATTAGTTTGTTTTCGATTATATAAAAATACCTTAGAAATTAAACCGCATAAAACCTACGAGATATTGCCAAAATTGTGAAAACGCATGAAACCCCCTTACTCCCACTTGGTGGTTGAATAGCCAAATATCCCGAAATAAGTTGTTAAATGATCATAAACAAAGCCCGAGGAAGTAAAAATTAAGTCAAGGTTTTATTACTTCTAAAAGATATGACGGAATTCGTGAAAACGTGTTCAACCTTTTTATACCCTATTAGGGGTTGAAAAGAAAAAACACTAAAAACAGTTTCTAGGCGATTATATAATAAGTCTGTGAAAGTGAAAAGTTATTCGATATCTAATCACACCTGAGGGATATGGCTGAAATAGCGAGAATTTATACAACCCCTTAGAGGTTGAATTTAAAATGAAACTTGAAATCCTTTCTAACCATTTATCTGAAGAACCCATTGAAAAAACTTAATTCAATATTTTAGAAGACGTACGGTATCTGACGAAATTCGTGAAAATACTTGGACCTCATCTTACCTTTCTTTTATCTTAAGTACTTGCCTAGTATATCTACATATACTAACTAAGTTTCAAGTTTCTAGCGTAAGCCGATGCAGAGATATTAAAAATTATACTTTTAGAACGTGCCACCACTGAAGCTCTACCAAGTACCAAGTTTCAGCAATCCATATTTAGTGGTTCTCGAAATATAAAAATTGAAATTTTTTCTTTTTCAAACTCACCCTCTACACACGCATCCCTAAAACTTTGACCACTAGCGGTATATTAGGCCTATCTCCTGCACAAATTCTAAGCTTCTATTTTAAACAGTTCTTGGTATATGAGAGGTAATTTTTGTAGAAAATTCATTACCCCCTCCTTATTTCCATGCTTCCTAAAAAAATTCATATTCATCGACCTCCAGTTATTTCTGGCCAAAAACTACTAAAATAAAAAAACCCAAAAGCTTAAAAAAACAAAATCATACTCTATAAATTCAAATTTCTGATGGGGGTAGCACGTTACGGGGCGAAGGCGATGTTTTTGTTTATCACATGAACGGCTTATCCCAAAAACTTAAAACGTGGTTTTTATATTTAGAAAATCAATTTAAGAATCAAATTCAGATTTCCATTGGCGTACGGCGGTGCGAAAAATTCGTCAGTGAAAAGAAGATCTATAGATTACCATGAACTAATTTTATTGGCCTAGAATACGTTTTCCAAATTTTTTCGTCAACCAAACCATAAGAGGGTATAATGTAGTTATGTAGGTTTTCACGAAATCCGACATATCTCATTGGTCTAATGAGATATCGAATTTTTTTCTTTACTTTAACGTGATTTTTATATAATCGCCTAAAAACCCATTGGTTTTTATGTAATCGGCTAAAAACCCATTCGTTTTTAGGCGATGAGATAAAAATCAAATTTTTCGATAATTCAACTTCCAAACGGGTATATGGCGACTGGGTAATTTTCACGAATATCGTCAAATCTTTTAGGCCTCATGAGATATCAAACTCGATTTTATTTCTAGACCTTTACACGTAATCGCATAAAAACTCATTTCAGAATTTTACGATTTCAACACCTAAGGAGGTGTAACGTCTGTCTTTTTTACGAATTCCGTCATATCTCTTAGGTTTGATGATATAGAATTTATTTTACGTTAGCATGTTTTCTATATAACTGGCTAAAAATGGGTTTCATACTCTTTTCGCATTTAACCCCTAGGGGTCCCTACTAACAAACTAGCGCCCATAAGGCCTTACCGAGGCTACGAGGTAGGGCAATAGCTTCGGGAAGGCCTTATGGAAGGTAGTTTGCTAGTAGGGTTGTGTCTATATTTTATCTACACGTTTTTATTGAAATGAAAAAAAAAAATAAAAAGTTTGTCAACCGTCTGAGCGCAACTTTGCAGTTTTTTGGGAAGAAGTCTGGAACGCTTGCAATGCTGAGATGTGGTGCACTGTGGTGACACACTGAAGAATAAAGCGGAGGCTTTTTGTATCGTTATCAGTCAGTTCGTGCATATCACATTAAATGGGTTCTGGATTTTGATCCGAAAAAAACAATATTGCAATATTGCACTGCTGGCATTTTTTATATCGTTAAATGGTGATGAAGTTGATGCTAAGAACTTCTGAGACTTTGGGTTACCATGGCGCTTTTCTGAGGCACTACCTAATAGCTTCCAATTCCTTTTTATATCAGGTAATACGATCAGGAGCATGCACCACGGAGTTTGACCCGATATCAAAACTTAACGAAATCAGCTAAAACAAACTCTGGAATGATAACAAATTTTTTTAAAAATATTAATATTGATTATTTTGTTTTATTGGCTAGTCCTCGTACATCTATGGTCAATGAATGTGTCCTTCCAAAACTAATCAAATCCAAGCGAATTTCTTAACCAAGGTATCACACTAAGATCAAGGATAAACCATCATAACAATGAAGGTAAAAAAAACCGAATATCCTATAAACTCCAGACCAGAAATTCCTTGACATTATCCTCCCAGTTACATAGCACATATACCACAAAAACATGTATCCCACTAAGGGTAGAGCAATTTTCAAAATGGCCGAATATAATACTCCCGGTATATCTCAAACTCGCTTTGACCGAAATCCTGCTTATTTTTTTTTCTCACACAAACTCCTAAACGAAAATCACATCCTTCTATCATAAAATCAATAACATTAAGAGTACAAAAAAAACACACAAAGAATGTATACCGGGGGGTGTTATATATAATTCAGAACCTAATTAACTATTTCCACTATACTCTACAAACTCGTAAAGGATACGAGAAGTTTTGAAGTTTGTTTATTCCTTCCCACCCCCAACCCCCACACTTTGCCCACTTGGCAGTCTTAGATTGTTCGGGTAAGGGCTGAAATTCCAGGAAAACTTTATGGTTTTTTTCGACCCCCGAATACAGCGCACCATACAAAAGGGGTTCATAATACAGGTACATATAATAAATAAGAAAATATAAATTAGTGCATACCGTCAGTAATTCCAATTTTAAGTAATTATTAGACGACCCCTCGGCCATATTGGGTTACACCAAATAAACCGCAACACTCATTTGTCCCGATTGGATATTAATCCGCATTTGAACGTTGTTGCGTTTTGCGATGCGTGTGTATCGTTTGTTTGTATGTGAGAGATATGGAAAACCGCCAAGCCCGGAAAATTACAAAAAAAAAACGATAAAACAATTTTCTTTCTTTACGACTATTTTCCCGATCCGATAAAAACACTGAACTGAATTTTATTCGATTTTTTCCATACGATTTCCACTAAAAGAATCGAATTAAAACCAATTTAAAATCGTAGGGTTATTTCGATTCTATTTCTTTTATAATTTCAAAAAAAAGAAGATATCACTGCACTGATTAACTAAACCGGAATTTAATTTAGTTTACACACTATTTTCGATAATTTTTGAATATAGAAAAAAATTTTGTTAACCCTATTTTGATCGAAATTTCCGTAATATAATTTGTTAGAATTTTTATTTATTACATTCTTTTTGGCATGGAATTTTACATTTGCACGAACACAAAATTTCGTTATTCTAAACTACTGACAGGAAAATAGGGGGAGGGAGGTACATGACAACTATTTTATTTACAATTTTTCCGATTTGATTCGTTAAAAACAAAATTTCGAAAAAACATTTTTAAAAGAAAAATTTTTGAAAATTTTTACACAGCATTTATGCGATTTTTAGATTAGGTAAAAAAAAAATTATCGGCCCGAACTAGTTTAAAGGAGGTACGCACTAGAACACTCTTTTTCACCAACACACAACCACGAACGACGAAAAAAAAAACAACTCCCCCAATAAATTTGCCTGGTTATTTTTTAAAGCTCGAAATAAATTGCGAAAATTTAATCCTATTATAGAAGAATTTTTCTAATGCTCTTTTCGGTTGCGATTCGGATGCCGATTTTCCTGGTCATACAAAAAGAATAGTCAATTTAAAGAAAAAAATCTATACGTGATTTTCCGTCGTACAGAACAGTCTTTTTTTTCATCGACGAAATAAATTTTATCGGAATTTCAAAACTCTTTGAACCGTGTACCGAACTGAATAAAGTTTTCTTTTTCCCCAATTTTTATTTACACAGATCACGTTTCATTTAACTAAATTTTCTACTGCTTTTTTTCTTTCTTTTTTTGAGCCGTTTTCCACAATATTTTCTTCTTTTTTTTATATAAAAAAAAACTTATTTGAATAAAAAATCAAATTTCCCGATTTTCCACTACTTTTTTTTGTATCGTCTCGTCTTCACAATGTCTACCGTAACGCGGAAAATGTCGACGACGAAAATGTTAATATTAAGTACACAAACACTTTGTTGAGGGAAAATTCTTCATATGTATGTAGGAAAATGGGGAAAATTTTCGGAGGGAGAATATGTTCCTATTTTTGCCGTTTTTTTGCGCGGGTGGGGGATAAAGAATCGGGAGAAAATTCCTAGTAAATTTTCTCTATGTTCGCTAATGAGGGAACTTTTTTTTCGAAGAGTAGGGGAAATTTGAAAATTTTTGTTATGCACTTTTTAATGGTTTTTGTTCCGTTCTGCGTTAATGTGAGGAAACTGTATTAAAATCAGAATTAAAATTAGCTACGATTTCTGTAAAATAAAAATGCTGCACTAGCACTAATTTAATCGGCTTCTAGATAAATCGCCGCATTATTTCCGTTAGATCTGCCATACCCCTTTTGAAGAAAAGAGAGTGGACCTTTCCCACACACACTGCCCGATTCGACCAAATTGAAAAATTTCTTTTTTTTTCCACGAAACACACGATTTTCTTTTTTTATCAACTTTCAGAAATTTTCATCTCGCCGTTTCAACGTTTTTCCATCCGAATTTCCACGATTCAAATATAAAAACCACAAAATTTCGTCCCGACAATGCCGTTTTTCCTTTTTCTTTTTTTATTTGCTCGTTCTACCCCTTTTCGCACCGGGAAACTTTCAATTCTATTTTTTCGGTATTTCTCTTGCGAATTTTCGCCGGATTTCAGCTTTGATCACTTGATAGTATCCTTCCGGTGAACTTTCCGATAAAATTCGATAATTTTAAACCGAAAATTTTCCGTGAAAATTCCAAAAATTATACGGACGACTCATCGGCACGATTCCTCACAAAACTTGAGTCGAACCATTACGGGAATAAAAAGATTCTCTCCAATTCTCCACTGTAGTTTTGCACAGTAGGAGCAGTACCGGGGTGAGCGGGTACCAAGGGGTTAAAGATGGTGCAATTTCCCTTATTTGACGCAAGCACACAATTCACTTCACCATTTCATTCGATTTTTGTGGAAAATTTTCCGCAAAAATTACCAAAAAAAAATGCAAAATATGCGGAAATATTCATATTTGTAAAATATCACAAACAACTATCTAAAACAGTCCAAAAAAATATAAACAAAAAATTTCCTGACAATAGAATACCCCCGCCTGGTTAAATTCAGCATTTTTCCCCACACACATTTTCCATGAAAAAGCACAACCCTCCGGAAATTCAAATTTCCCGCCCATCGAATTGCTCCACTTCTAAGACCACTAAAAACGTCCCTTCAACAATTGGGGCATTGTGGAACCCATCTCAACCCCTCAAGACGAAATTCCTGTAAATACAACCGCGATAGCTATTTTTTCCGATTCAGAGTTTTCGTGGAAATTCTGTGCGGCATCGACGCAAAGGGAAATCCCGTTGCTAAGGAAAGCTCCCCGACAATAAGTTTTTCTTCTTCTATATTTACATACGCATACTATGGCCTACCCTCTAGTGGATAACAGGAGGAAAATCGGTTAGCGCTTTAGCTACCCTAGGAATAGAAAAAAAACACACACACACACATACAAGGAGCCCAGCGCAATGAAAAGCCTATAGAAAAGTTTAGCCTACTCTCGGGGTGATTTTTCACAATGTTGTCGCCGCATTGATACGGAAAAAAACGCATGTTCTGAGGGGTGGGGATGAATTGGATCTATATGAAAAAATTAGAAAGAGAATTAAAAGAAGGAAACTTTAAGAAGGAAAATTGGTATTATTGTTGTTGTTGTTGGAAAGTTTTTCGGGTTAGTTCATCGGTACAATGATGTTCGGCTAGGAACCTTCAGCGTTTATAGAACACATAAAACTTAATTAAATGGTTGTTCTGGCAAAAATGTCGTACAAGTATTGCATCCCAGCTTTAACTGCATTCCAGAATTGGCATCGAAATCATTAAAATATCCGAAATAATTGATTTAAATTTCGACAAGATTAATTTAATCAAATTTTATTAAATCAATTAACTTCTAATTTTTTTTAAAATTTCATCAATTTTCAGTAAGTTCCATCAAGAATTCAAAAAAACCTCTTCACAATTTCATTTAAGAATATTTTAATTTCAGTGATTTTCTTTTTTTTCTTTCTTTCATTTGTGGGATCTATTATAATAGCCCTAAAACACAATGTGATATCTCACCAGATCTAAAAGATATGACAGAATTTGTGAAACACTATACAACCCCATTACACTCAATCGAAATATTCTGTAAATAGGTTTTAACCGTTTATATAAAAGTCTCTTAGACTTGAAAAACCGATTCGATATATCTTAAACTAAGAGATATGACGTAATTCGTGTAGACCTATATACCCTCTTAATACTCGCTTGTGGGTTGAACATCAAAAAATTATGTAATTGGTTTCCTGACGATTGTATAGAAATTGCATAAGAGTAAAAACCAATTTGACACCCCATCGCATCTAAGACATGTAGCGAAATTCGTAAAAATAATAGATACACCTTCATTGGGGTTGAATTAAGAAAATTTCTGAAATTAATTTTTGGACGTTTATATAAAAAGTCGGATGTAAAAACCAGAAGCCAGAAAGTAAAAATCAATTCACTCTGATCTGAGAAGATCTAAGAGGTATGTCGCAATTCGTGAAAACTCCCTTACCCCTCCTTGGGGATGAACCTGAAACTTGTATTTAGGCGATTATATAAAAAATACGTGTAAGTAAAAGCCATTCGATATTTTATCAGACCTAAGAGAAATGACGGAAGTCGTGAAAACGTATACAACTCTTTTAAATAACAAAAAATTCTCGAATTATTTCTCAGCGATTAAAATTCTCAAACTATTTTTAGACGATTATCCAGAAAGCCCGTAGAAGTAAAAACTTATTCGATATATAATTAGAACTAAGGTTTATGGGTTAATTCTATAAATTTAAAAATATACTTCTACTTATATTAAAAATATACAGGGTGGGCCATCTAGTGGTTTTTTTTAAATCATAGGTTATTTGGACACTGAAAGCTGTTTCCCGCTCGAAACCTTGACAGAAAGTCAGTATCATACCTCCGCTTTACGCTTGAACAACGTTGGGAAATATTGAAAACTTATTTCCAAAGTGAGTGCTGTGTAGCCCAAACAGTGCGTTTTTTGAAAAGAAGTTTTGGCCGAAATGAAGCACCCACCGCGCTTGCCGTACGCAAGTTTATGCAAAAAGTTCGTGAGACTGGCATGCTAGTGGACAACACTCATGGCCCCCGTCGTCGTACGGTGCGCACAGACGAGAATGTGGCTGCTGTAGCCGAGAGTGTGAGACTCACTCCACGAACATCAACTCGCCGTCGATCTCAATAGCTCAATATTTCACGCACTAGCCTGAGGAGAATTCTGCACAAAGATCTCGGATTATTCGCTTACAAGGTCCAATTGACTCAGCAATTGAAAACGCACGACCATCCGCTTCGTTATCGCTTCGCAATTTGGGCCTAAGAGCAGCTTGAATTGGACAACGATTTTGGGCGAAAAATCATCTTTTCTGAGGAGGCGCATTTTCATCTCGGCGGCTACGTTAACAAACAAAATTGCCGCATCTGGGGCTCGGAAAACCCGCACGTTATTGTCGAGAAGCCAATGCATCCACAGAGAGTGACAGTTTGGTGCGGGTTGTGGAGTGGTGGCATCATTGGACCATTTTTCTTCGAAATTGAGGCTGGGAACAACGTTTCGGTCAACGGTGAACGTTACAGAGCCATGTTATCCGACTTTTTTTTTACTGAAATTGAAGACATGGATTTGGAAGGCCTCTGGTTCATGCAGGATGGCGCGCCATGCCACACAGCCCATGCCACAATCGATCTTTTACGCACCAAATTCCCAAATCGTGTTATCAGCCGTCTTGGCGATGTCAATTGGCTGCCTCGGATTTGCAATTTGACCATTTGACCCCTTTGGATTTTTTTTTGTGGGGAACCGTGAAGGACCGATGTTATGTTAACAATCCAGAAACGATTCAAGCACTTAAGGCCAATATCATCCAAGCAATCCGTGAGCTACAGCCCGAAACCATCAACAAGGTCTTGGAAAATTGGAGTGACAGAATGCGCTACTGCGCAGCCAGCCGAGGCAGCCACTTGAACGAAGTTGTGTTCCATCATTAATGGGAATGTTTACTCTTACTAATAAAGCCATAATACATGGAATACATTGTTCATTTTATTGCATTTTGAAAAAGAAACTTGTATTTGGCACACCCTGTACATATGTATATAAATTTGTTTTTAGACATTTTTTTAAGAACCCGTAAAATTAGTTCAATATTATGCATTAAGAGATAAGACGAAATTCGTAAAAATATGTGAACCCCATTTCCACTAACCATTTTTTCACATGTGGAGAAAAGAATTAAGAAACAGAAAACTTTAAGAAGGAATATTATGTTATTCTTGTTGTTAAAAAGTTTTTAGTTTAGTTCTTCAGTACAGAGACGTTAAGAGACGGTTAAGACACTTCAGTGATTCAAACACATTTACCAATGAATTGGGCATGGTATCGGATCCATCGGATTCTGGAAGTGTCAGTTTTCATCGAAATGTATGATACAATAAGCAAAATTAAATCAAATTTAATAAAGAAAAACTTTATTAATATTTAATTATATACATTTTCAGCAAAATTAATCAAATCAAATTAAATTTAATTTCATTAAAATGTGAAATTCTTATTAAAACTCATTTATCTTTATTAAAATTAATGATAATAACAAATTTTACTAAATAAACGCCAAATATTGTTCAATTGAAATTAAGGACAAAGCCTTGGCAAGGAGCAACATAGACGAATTTTGAAAATATGCACACAAAGTAAATTATCAAAATACAATAAATATTAGTTTTCCTTCCAACATTAAATTTGCATTAACCTATCGAAACACCCGAATTACTAGCACCCAGAGTAATTAATCTCAGGGTACAAGATCTTGAAAACACACCCCTGATAAATGAAAAAAAACTCCCAAGAAATAAAAAGAGATTTGTCAATTTCGAATATTTATAAAAATAAATATTAAATTAAATATTTATGGAAATATATTTATTAAATTACATCGCATGCCACTACTAATTCTAGAATCAGTGGCCCAAAACCATAATTAAGTCACTGGAAGCCCTTTGGGATAACTACTACTTTACTTTCTTATTTTAATAATAAAAACTTTATTAGTTTAATAAGAAAAACATAACGTAGTCACGAGCGGCTGCAAGCCAATCGTATCATACTCTAGATGAAATACTGAACTCCGATTTATATTTTAGTTGGGAATATATCAAAAGATTGAGGATTCCGCCTACGATTATTGCATGACCTGTTATTTACAGGTAGAAACTATTGTATAGTGGCTACTCGATGGATGGTTAAACGATTTCTTGAGTTATAGTGAGTTCCATAAATTAATTTAGGACATTTTTTTACATGAAGGACTTATGAGATATTTTTCAATAATACTTTCACCTGCGACTGTTAAAATCAACGTATACATAATTTCAAAGTCGTAACTTAAAGCATTCTAAAGTTATCGTTCAATATTTGTGAACACGTGTTTTAAGGACTTTTGTACGACAGCTACCCGAAGGAGTCGACGGATGGTGCTAATTAATAAACACCGTCTTGCTTTTGATATAAAACTAATTCCTGAAAATGTTGAATCCCTGCTTTAACTCGTACTAGAGTAATAGTGGATTCTGTAACTTGCATAAATTTTTGAAGGACCTTTGTAGGCTTCTACACGAAGGACTCATTCGATTTGCGTCTTATTCGGAGCATTCGCTTCAAACATTGTAAACTTTAAGTATGCAAAATTTCAAGTTCCTAACTTGAAGCATTCGAGCAATAATTGTAAATACGTGTTTTAAGGACTGTTGTATGGGAGGTACCCGAAGGAGTGGAAGGATATCGCCCATAAAAGAACTTCGCCTTACTTTTTCCATTTTACAGATGGTAACAATATTTAAATTTCCTAGGCCAACGCGTTCTTGAGTTATCGTGCAACCGGACGGACGAACAGACGGACGGACAGCAAATGCATACATTTACAGAATGCATATATTTTCACGATTTTCGTCATATCTATTAGGTCTTTCCAAATATTGAATTCGTTTTTATTGTACGACTTCTTCATATAAATACCTAGAAAGTGTTTTCAGGATTTTTTGAAATTCGACCCCCACAGTGGTGTAAAGGGGTTGTATACATTTTCACGAATTCAGCTATATTCCTCCGGTCTGATTAGATATCGAATAACTTTTTACTTCCACGGGCTTGTTTAATAATCACCTAAAACTTGTTTTCAAATTTTTTCCCTTTTCAACCCCTAAGAGGGTATAAACGAGTTGTACGCGTTTTCATGAATTCCGTCATATCTCTTAGGAGTGATAAGACATCGGATTGGTTTTCACTTCTTCGGGCTTTCTTTATATATATCTAAAAACCCATTTCAGGATTTTTGGATATTCAACCCCAAAGAGTGTGCAAGGGGGTTGCATATGTTTTCACAAATTCCTATATATTTCTTAGTTCTGATGTGATATCGTATTCAGTTTAACTTCCTAAAGCTTCCTATATTATCGTCAAAAGTTGATTTCAGTATTTTTATATATTCAACTCCAAGAGGACGTAAGGCTTTTGACATATTTCTTAGGATTGATAAGATATCAGATTGGTTTTCACTTTCACAGACTTTTTATACAATCGCCTACAAATGTATTTCCTATTTCATGTAATGGCCAAAAACCAAGTCACGAAAAACCTCCTAATCACGTATTAACTGATATTATACTACGACTTAGACTGCGTCCCGGAGTATGACCCAATTATGTAATTCATATGTTATATGTGACAGCGGCGTAAGTATTCTAGCGCGACCCCATTCTAATCGCTTTCCGAACTTTTTTTTTTGGTTTTCAGTCACATAGTAACCTACACCGCGTCTCAGAATTAACTTCTACCGAAAAAATAATAAAGCCCAGACTGTTGGCAGATTTTTTGTTATTGAAGCCCACCGTACTTTATATGGGCTGAATGGACTCCCAGATCGATTAAAGAGAGTTGATAACAAATTTAGCAACTCCATTGATTTATTCAACAGTAACACTGCTTCCATTAAAGCATTATTTCGCAACTAATGATTTAAACATTTTATATAGCATCTGTATTTATTTTATAATAAATTTACCGTATAAGAAAAAAGAATAAGAGTAAGAATAATACTCTATATGATTTCATCTAGAGTATAAAGACACCTAAATTAGAACTTCTTTTGTTAATATAGAATATTTATTGAAACAAATAAATATTAACTTAAGTAATAATACACATAATAAACAAAGACCCACCTACGTAACCACTAAAAAAAACAATATATTGACAACCCCTATAGGTTGAAACCCTCAATATTAATTGACTTTAAACCATACGGCATACTAAAAACATACAAAAAGCGTGGAAATTGGAAAAAAGCCGGAAAATTGGAAAAAACAGTAAATTGGGTCTCACCATTTTCAGTGGAAATTAATATAATTAATGTTCTAGTACTTGCAGTTAAATTTATAATCATTACTTTATCTTATTTTTATTTGTACTGTTTTTATTTTATTTTTATTGTTCGTATGAGCAATTCAATGAGGTGTTAAAACCGCAAACATGTAACGTAGATTGAAGCCTAACAAAGAAAACCTAGTTAAATTAAATTAAATGATAATAATAGTTAATAATTATTAATTTTTAATTTTTGGATAAAACAAACAATAAATACATGAGAGGATAACCTGGTCTGGGAGCCTTCGCATGCCTCCACCCATTCAAGAATCAGTGGCCCAAAACCGCATTTAAGCCATTGGAAGCCCTTTGGGTAACTACAACTTAACTTTATTATTTTAATAATAAAAACTTTATTAGTTTAATAATAAAAAAATGCAGCTCTTAAGTTTTGAATTTTAATTTTTTTGGACTACACCCAAAAAGCATTGAAAAATTAAATGTCCGTCTGTCCACCCTATGCAAACGCAAATTTTGGAGATATTAAGTTCAAATTTATTTAGTGGGCAGACTCGGTGGGAGATTGAGGAACTCTAAATTTTCCGAACCCGTACTAGAAAGTTGAAACTTAGAAGTGCTATCCAATCCACATCTGTGCAGATATACTGGAATAAGGTGGACAAAACAATTTGTTAAGGGAGCTCAAAAGCTAGAATCGAGACATTTAAAAATACAAACGGTTCACGAAAAAAAATTTAAACTGGCGAATATTTAGGCGTGTAGATAATCACAAATTTTTTAAGGGTGGTAGTAGCGCGCAGAGATGGGCAGGGGATGAACAATCTTACATGACGATATCTTGGGAACTAATCAATTTGATCGATATGTGGAAATTTTTGAGGATGGGGGGAGTTGCATAAAAATTGTTCCCAACAAACGTGCTTCATACTTGCAGAACTATTTACGGCAGTCACCATTTGAAAGTTACTACCCAGTCTGTCTACCAAAAAAATTTAACTTATTAATTTGAATTGTTTGGAAGCTCCGAGTCTTCAAACGTGTTTTTGTGCGGTGTTCGTTGGACGGAAAATGCGGCAACAAACAGACAGACAGACAGCCTTTTTTTAGGTCTACTCGCCCTGAAACATGAAAATGAAATATTTTTGAATATCCCATTTTTTTCAAAATTTCATATCGAATTTTACCCTAAAAAAAATGTTTCCGCGATAATAAGGCTTTGATTTTTTTTATTACGGCAAATACAAGATCAAGAAAAAGGTGGTATAAAAAACGTCACGATTAAAACGATTTAACAAACAAATATGCATTTTGAAGAGTAAGAAACATTCCACTTTAAGTTATGAAACAGCTTTAAGTTTAACGATATTTTCCTGTAACAGTTTTTCATTGGGTTTCATACTTGTCGAGATGCATTTTCTCTAGTCGTTCATAGAGCAACGAAAAATTGCCAGATTACGTTGACATATGTGGCTCGAAGGAATTAAGTGAATGCTGCCTTCCTGCATAACACTTTATTATTTTATAAGTTTAGTACTGAAAATAACAATTGCATATGAATTAAGTTCAGAAAAATTACAGCTTGAATACCGTCAAACTTAATTTGTATAATAAATAAATACCTATTATTTGTACTGAATAACATCAGGAATAAACCGAATTTCTGAATTTATTTTTTTATCTTGTTCTGTGAAGCATTTTTTTATCGATACTGTATCGGAATTGATTCAGTACTTACAAAGCTGGAGTTTCAGTACCAAAGTACAGCTGTCAAGAATAATTCTAATTAATTGACATGAATTCAGTACTGCGACAGGATTGAATGAGTCTTGAAATTCGTAGCTGCCGTAATGTTTTCGAGGTAACAAGTCTATGCAAGGCGATAAAAAGTCTTACAAAGAATTCAATATAGAAAAGAATTACTCTTTTGCGAAATAGTTATCATTATTATGTAATTGGATATTGTTTGTACTTAGTTTAAAAGAGATCTGAAATCTGTCTTGTCCCTGGCTTTTTCTATTTTCAAAATTATATTAACTTTCAAAATCTGGGTCAAATTTATTCCGGACATTTTTCGGTAAAAAAAACTACTTAGTACTGTGCCAGCACTAGTAAGAATTAAAACTATGAACATATAACTGGAATGTTTTCCTTTAAATTATACGGTTGTGTATAGGCTAGGGTATGAGATGTTGTCTCCAAATGTAGTTCTAGTCCCTGAATTCAGCTCTCATCCATATTAGGCAGCTACATTTGATTAATTATTAAGTTATTAGCAAAAGTGATCCTTGTGGAACAAGGAACTATAACTGAATAAAACAAATTATTTCTTAATTCTTTATTTAAAATAAAAAATCATTACATTTTAGGTATCGCAAAAATGTCAGTACAGTTTAAGTGCCGACATTCCCTGGTAGCTCTACCTGGTAAAAAGTTCAATCAGTATTCAATGATTCGCTGGAGTCCTGTTCAATAGCGCTGGAGTATCGATGCTTCATGCGGGTAGAAATAATTTAATATTTTATGAACACAGTTTCAAAAAATTTGAATGTTTTTAGAGTTCTATAAGATTTGTTCAGGAAAATCCAACAACTTTTCTCTTGAAACGATTGATTTTTTAAAAGGACTTCCGATTTCAGAAACAGGAATGTATGGTAGTAATACAATAGTATAGTGTGATGCTTTGACCTCTCGCACGCATATAATTTATTAAGTGATGTGTAACCTTTGATTGATTGATGAGGGTTGGATTGGAAGGCTCCGCTATAATGATGTTCGGTGCAAATATGTGCGATGTCACACTCTACGCACGTTATATCGTGTCCTGTTCGCATACCTACACGGAGCCCAATCTCTAATGGCTTTTGTAATATGTCCACGTGGCGCCCGTTATACAATCCGAAAGCTTTCAGAAATTTAAACCAAACTTAGGGTTTATATCTTTTTTTTTTAAACACAATCTTATTGTCCTTTCCATTCATTAGAATAGCGCCGTAATACCGAGCGGGAAAATATCCACCGCAACACCGGGCGGAAAAGACCGCCGGAACTCACTTAAGCCACCTTTTGAATTTGTTCAAAAAAAAAAAACAGCTCCCCAACCACCTTGTGTGGCCATCGCTCAGATTATGTCTGTCTGTGTAGTTTTTCGGCAGGCAGGCATTTTAAGGGTTGAATTGTGTAGTCTTCTTTGGATAGTAAAATACCTGTCTGTCGACTAATTCCGTGTGGAACTCTTGTAAACATAAAACAGGATTGAAAAAAAAACACAATACACCCCACCTACAGCCCCCTGACAAAAACCCCATTCTATATAAGCGCCTTTAGGGTTATCTTTAATCGATCGGATCAATGGACTATCTGCCCGGATCCGTTTTATTAGCTGCAAAGGAGTTTAATTATTCATCGGGAGAAACTATTTTGTGAACCGAAGCGAATCAAACTTTATTGGGTTTGAAAGTACCCGCCAGGCATAGGGCGACTTTTTTTAGGGGGTGGGGGAGGGTGGGGAGCAAACGAAGGATTCTCACAATGCAGGACTACAACCGAGCAACCAGGTAGGATACGGAGTGAAAGTGACTCTGTAAATTGGAAATTTTCTTTTCGTAGGTGTATGGTGTGTGTTTGAATGTGGTTTGCGGGGGTAGGAAATGAATAACAACAACAAAAACACGATTATCTCTAGCTAAAAACGGATTGCCGCCAATCAGTTTTGGGCAAAGGTGGTTTTCGGCGGCTTGTCGGGAACGAGACGAGGAACAGTGAACCAGTTAATTAAGATTTAATGATCGGTTTAATCAATGCCATTCGGGTGATAATGGTATAGTGAAAGGGACGGGTGGTTCAAGGATGACGAATTTTTTTGATGGAAAGTATTTTAATCGATTTCGGTTTCTTTCCATGGACAAAATTAAGCAAGCTGGAGAGTGAAAAATCTGCCAACAATTACAACAGGTACAATTTTGTTATTTTTCGGAACAAAGTTCGGTAAGAGGTAGAACTCGAGGTGCGCGCTAGGAGTGCCCACACAACTAACACCTTCAAGAAACGAATTACAATTTTGGCTTATAGTCCTGGACGCGGTGAAAGTCGAAATTTAGCACTGGTTGCTTCGAGACATGAAGATTATTCGGAAAATTAATGTCGTCAATGAAATAGCTCCATGTTAGATATAACTATGAACTTTCATCAGAGGTTCTTTACACAAAATTTTCAATAAATAAAAAAAATCGTGCAAATAAGAACCTATTCAATATCTAATCAGACCTAAGACATATGACGAAATTCGTGAAAACTTATTATATATAACGAACTCACCCTGAAGGGTTAACATTGAAAAAATTTTGAATTGATTTCTAGGCAACTTTATAAAAAGCTCGTGAAAGTATAAGAGGAATTCGATATCTCATCGGATCTAAGAGATTTACCGAAATTTGTGAGACCGTAGAAGAAAAAAAATCTGACACTGGTCTGGGCGAAACTTTATTATTTTTCGGGTCAAAGTTCGGGAGCGGTCAAAGTCGGAGTATATCATCAGTTGTTTCGAGATTATTAGGTTTCTTGGAAAGTTAATTTTGTTCTTAAAATAAAAATATTTAAAATAAAGATTTTTAGCCCATTAAACACTGAAAATGCCAATTTCGGTATATTATGTACACTAAAAGCCCATAGAAGTAAACACGAATTTGTTACCTTATCGGACATAAGAGATATGGCGAATTGTTAAAACGTATAGAAACCCATTACTTCCGCTTGGGGTTTGAATTTCGAAAAAATTGTGAAACAGGTTTTTAGACGATTTCATAAGAAGCAACTCATGAGACACGAGGGATTTTGAAAAATTTGTGAAAACACAAGCAAACTCTTTACACCCTCTTGATGCTTGAAATTCGAAAAATCTTGAAATCGATTTTTAGGTCATCACATCAAATGCCGTAATAACCAATTTTATATCTCATTAGAACTAAGGGATGGAAAAAATTGGGAAAACATATGCAAACCCGGGGGGGTTGAATATCCAAAAATTAAGAAATCTGTTTGTAGGCGATTATATAAAAAGTCTGTGGAAGTGAAAAGCAATCTAATATTTCATCAAACCTAAGAAATATGTCGAAGCATACTACCCCCTTACACCCCTTAGGATTAAATATCTAAAAATGCTGATATTGAAAAATTTTAATCAGATTTAAGCAATATGTAGGAATCTGTGAAAACATATGCAACCTCCTTACACCCACTTGGGGTTTAAATATCCAAAAATCATGAAAGGAGTTAATAAATAAATATGAAGACAGCACGAGAAAGTTGAAACCAATTCAATTTCTTATCACTTCTAAAAGAAATGACGGAATTCGTGAAAACGTGTTCAACCCGTTTATACCCTCTTACCCGAAAATGGAAAAAACTTAAAAGCAAGTTTTAGGCGATTATTACGCAAGCCCTTCATGGGATTGCGTAATAATCGCAATGTTAACCCTCGTGAAAAGATATTCGATATCTGGTGAGACCTGGGGGATATGGCCGAATTCGTGAAAAAGTATACAACCCCTTTACACCCCCTTAGGGGTCGAATTTCAAAAAATCCTGAAAACGCTTTCTAGGTATTTATACGAAGAAGCCGTAGAATAAAAATGAATTCAATATTTGGGAAGACCTAATAGATGTGACGAAAATCGTGAAAATATGTGCATTCCATTTTCACAAGCGCCAATGATTTGAAAATTTTTTGTTTTACAGGAGTTAGGCCCAGTTGACTGCTAGCAGGAAAATAATTTTGGTGGTGCTGTCAAAGGGGATGACGGTGGGAAGGGGTGGAACGAAAAGAATTCTGATTTTTATTTCTCGAAAACCGCAAGGCATAGAAAGCTAAAAATTTACGACAATATAGAGTCACTGTAGAAATATCCTAGAAAAATGTTTGATAGGGGTAGCAAGGTACGGGGGTGGGAGTGGTTTTTCATATCTCAGAAACAGCGTATGCTAGAAAGTTGAAACTTAGTATGTATATGTAGAAGTACTACAGGAGTAATTAAAGCAAAAAAAAGTTCAAAATTTTATTGATGTACAGAGCTGGAGTATTGCGGTGAAGGTCACTACGCGACTGATAACCTAAAGATTAAACAGGAGGCTATTTGGAACGTTATTTTTTAGGTTATCAGTCGCATAGTGACCTACACCGCATCTCAGTATTAAACACGTTTCGGACTCCTACCCAAAAAATAATAAAGTTGCGCCCAGACTGTTGTTACATTTTTTTTATTTATTATGACCAGTAGACCTCAAGAACGGAAAGAAAAATGTCCGTTTGATGGCAAACACGTTTGAGGGCTTGTAACTCACAAAACTGTTGAAATATTAAGTTCAAATTTTTTGGGTAGGTAGATCGGATCAACTCCTTTAAGTGGAAACTTTTGTAGACTGGTGTGAGGGGGAGCGTTTTAGATGGAAAAATTATTCCATATCTCAGAAACCGCATGCACTGAGAGGCTAGTACGCCCAATGTAAAAATTTTAAAGGGGGTGGTACAGAACAGTAAGGAGGAGGGCCATAAAAAATTTTTAAAAAAATTTTTGTGTCTCCATTAGTTGAAACGCTGTAAGGCTAGGACCAGTAGATTTATAACAGAGAATACAACATTCGGGGTGACGGTGTAGGGGTGAAAGTGTACACGGTGAGGGTGAAAGCAAAAATAAGGAAATCAAGCCCAGACATTTTATATAGCGACTATTGTGGCACACTAGAAAAATTTTGGGGTTGAGAGGTACGGGGGTGGGAGTGTTTTTTTTTAGCTCAAGAATGGCTTATTCGAGAACGTCGAAACTTGGTATATATATGTTTCGATGGAATAGAAAAGTTATAATATTTAAAAAATAATAATCATATTTGCATTTGTGCACAGAGGTGCGGCATAAAATTTGTTGATGAAAATAAGTTGTATATATTTTCACGAATTTCGACAGACCTGAAGTCTGTCGAGGTATCGAATTTATTTAACTTCTGCTGGCTCTTTTTATAAGCGCCGAGAAATATAATAGTTCTCCAGATTTTTCGATATTCAACCCCTAAGCTGTGTACGTTTTAAGAATTCCGACATATTTCTTATGTCTTATCAGCTATCGCGTTCGCTTTTACTTCAAAGGCATTAAACATAGTCCCCTAAAACTAATCCAATCGTTGTGTAAGTTTTCACGATTTCCGACAAATCTTTTAGGTCTAATAAAATATCAAATTCGGTTTTAATTCTATAGGCTTTATCTATAATGTCATAAAAATTAAATTCAGAATTTTACGATATCCAACACCTAAGGGGGTATAAAATGAATCTGCACGTTTCTACGAGTTCCGTCATATCTCTTAGGACTGATGAGAAATCGAATTGTTTTTACTTGAACGAACTTTCTATATAATTTTTTGATATTTAATCACTAAGGAATTATGTCGATATTGTATCCTCCATATTTTTGTTGAAAATTAAAAAAAAAAAGAAATAAATAAGTTAAAAATCTGTAAACAGCCTGGGTGTAATCTTATTATTTTTTGGGTGAAAAAAGAAAAAAGTGCGGAACGCTTTTAATGGTGAAATGCGATTGACAACCCAATGAGTAACCAGAAGACTATCTGTGACAATTTTTTTTAAAATGTATTGCTTTTCCAATCCAATTGTTGTCGATTAAGGTTGTCAGTTTTCCTTCAGAATATTACTTTTTATCGGCCACATTTTTCATAACCAATTGTCTGATTCTTTCGATTAAAGTATCTAATATTTTACGCGAATGTTTATGAGCTTTACAGAGAAAGTTTTTCACCAGTCATACTCTCAGTAATTTAGCTTACTTTTTCTAAGCGCTCGCCAATCAAGCTAAACGTGTCATATTCGGACAGACTTTTAGCAATTAAGAAAAAATTAAAAGCCTATTACTAGTTCAGAACTCATATTTCATTTGGACGAAGTCCCTTGATAAAAGCCACTAGAAGACAAAATCATGAACTAAATTCCCGAAATCACCTCGGGCTCATCAACTAGTGTCCTATAAAAATGTATCACTTTTTGAGGCCATTCCACCTTCCGTAGTCCAAAAGGCATTCTTCTTCCCCGTTAAAGAAGCTCTTCGTGGTATTCGCTCGCAACACAATAAATTCACTACCCTGCCGGCTAGTAAATCTCCCTTCGGTCTAAACAATGCATTTTCAGTATTATTATTTGAAAGCCCATTTCTCATCTCACACAGTGACATACTGTACCCGAATTATGTTCGGTAACAAAAACCCTATTGTCCAGGCACGACATAATACCAAAAACGTAACAATACTGGCGAAAGGAAAAAATGAGCACTTGATGCATTGTGTCAGGACGAAATCTCCAGCGTATAGTCGAAACATACTTTTCTAATGCCTATGCGAGAAAGTCCCCCCCGAAAAAAATCGTCTTGGAAGCCTCATTTTAGGACAAAATATACGAAGGAGCAGAAATCTGTGCCCCGTGTCCGGTAAGACCAAAAAGGACATTATTATGAAATCGAGGAAAATCTGTGCCAACATATTTGCTCCACGTTTTTCTGTATATTTTATATCGAGTCCTGCGCGGTTTCGATACGTTCCAATGCAAACAAAAATTTTATGTGTTTTTACACGTTGACCAACTTAAAAATGACAAATTTTTGAAAAATTCGGGGAATTGTGTGGTTTAGTTTAAAAATATGCGCATAATTCAGGAGTGAATCAGGGGTACGACGACTATTATTTCTGTAAATAAAAGGGGTACCGAATGGATGCTAGGTGGATCTGTAGCACGTGAAGTTTGTCGCATTAATTGAGTGATGCCATAGTAGAGATGGTTGGGTCTAACTGGTGATTCGAATTCAAATTGCCTAATGGTATAAGCTGGACTGAAAATACAAAAAAGTGAAATAAGCAAATAATAATAAATAGTAATAATAATAGACTACCCCTAAACATTTTCTTGCATGCCACCCGTTCCATACCCGTTCAACACAAGTCTTATAAGTCACGGAAAAAAATCTATCTTTCGCGAAAGATCCAATAAGATAAACTTTTCTAAATTTTGAATAAACTAGAGATTTTGCGATTCAATATATGAAGCCTTTCGTCATTGATAAATGGCGGAATTCGAAAAAACGTGGAGAAACACATAACACCCTCTAGAGGTTGAATTTAAAAAAACCTCAAATATAATTTAAGGTGATTAAATAAAAATCCCAAATAAAATCAATTCGACATTAATCAGACTTAAGACATATGAAGGAGTTCGTAAAAATGATTATAACCCCTTTACATCACCTTTAAAGGGTTCGGAGATGCTGAAACCGATTTTTAGGCGATTATATGTAACAGTTGACAAAAGGAAAAATTAATCTCATGTCTAATCAAATCTTGAGGTTATGTTGGAATTTGTGAAAACGAAAACAACCTCCCTTAAAATCCTGGAAACAGTTTTGATGAGATTGTTTAAAAGTCAGGGTTATGGTGGAACTCGCGAAAACGAATACAACCCCCTTCAAAATGCTGAAAACGGTTTTGATGGGAATATATAAAAAGGTCGCGGAAGTAAATATAAATTGGATAACAATTTCTATGCTTCTATCTGAGGAGCTTGTTGATGTGTGATTAATTTGATATCTTAGAACACACAAGGGATTTAATAAAATTCGTCAAAATGTAACGACTCTCTTTTAATGAAAAAAAACAATTAAATATGTAAAAATGTACAAACTATCTTTTAATAACGAACTCCCTTTTAAAAACCATTCCACGGCCAAATTCGAAAGGTGCTGTAATTCAAAATTCCGCCCTTAACTCTTCCTAAGGGCTAAATATCGAAATATACTGATGTTCGTTTTTAGGCGATAATCAGGCCTACGAAAGTGAAAATTAAATTGATATCTCATATCACCTAAAAGATACGTTGGAACTCGTGAAACCGCTTGAAACAACCCCTTTCTGTCCTCTTACAGGTTCAATGTTAAAAAAATCCTCCAAAACGATTTTTCTGCGGAACTCATTGGAGTAAACTAAATTTGAGATCTTAGAAAGCCCAAGAGATATGACGAAATTCGTGAAAATATATAAATCTCCATCTGTGAAGCGAGTATGGGAACGCCGTCAAACGAACAAACGTTTGTTTAGCCTTCTTTGGGTCTATTACACAAAAACGTGAAATATTCAGGGTACAATTTTTTTTCTAAGTCGATCACATTTATTTAGTTAATTTTTTTTTTATTAATTTATTTAATTAAAATAATAAAGTAAAATGTAAAAATTTACTCGCCATCGAATAGAAGACAAATTACCAGACAAGTGCTGCGTCAAAATGCGCACTATAAAATTTGAGAGTAACAGTTGCTTGTCCCAATTACAGTCGATTTTAGAGTGGAAAAGCTAAAGCCAAATTTCATCCAATGGAAAATTTGTTCCAAACTCAACCTTACCTACAAAAATTATTCACAGTTCAGCAAAACGTATGACTCTTAAATTTAAACGCGACACGGAACATGAAAAAATCTTGCAGAGAAACACTGAACTCAACTTGATTGATAACGAGATAATTAACGAGATTGATAAATTACGATATGGACCCCGGATGATTGCTCTGACTATCGCGGCTGACATCCCGTACTCAACTCCCGGGTATTAGCAGAAACGCATTACCCGCAGTGCTGATTAGATTTGACGGTATAATTGAATGTTGGACGACTTGTGTATTCCTCGCCTACACGAAATAACAAATCATATAAGATATATTAAATGAAGGTCAGATGCTGTCCGAAATATGTATGTCATGATTTTAGAACTTATCACGTCTATGTCGAAAGGTGCTTCCTTGAGAACGGCTTTCAAGGCTTTGATCGCTGATTATTTTCAATTATATGAGGACTAGAATTGCTAGGAGCTAGAGTACTTTTCGAATAACACTCTGGATTGGGTAAGAACCGAAAGGTTCTATAAGTTACGGATGCAAATGATTGTATATATATATTTTTTATGTTACTCCGTGCTGCTTTTCCCCCGGCTGATTGCTGATTGATAATTGCTTGGAATAATTGAAGTCGTCCGATTGTTCTGCCGTTATGAAAGCGCTGAACGTTAAATTTAAGATGTGTCTCAAATAAGGACAATTATTCATCCATCAATACCACCGTCATTTAGTTCCATAAATAGCAGGGTCAAAACTAATATTTGTTTACCTCTGTTCTTCTAGCATGCTTCCCGCTCGCACGAAACAAAAACCCGTAAATCTTTTAAACTCTTTTCAAATATCTTGTCTGCGTTCCTGAATTGTTCCTTACAAACAATTTCTCTTTGTCTTCCTGAAGTTAAGTATTTTGCTGTCTTTGAAAGTACAGTGCGGTGCAAAAATAAACTGTGCGCCGGTGAAATGGTATGCCACTTTTTCAGGGGTATTGGGATAAACGCAATTATAACAGGGCTTTTGATACCGTATAGCTTTGCCTTTACCTACTTTCTTAACTTTCCCTGAAAAGTATGGCAACGTTATTGAAAGTTATATGAGGTAAAATTATCGAATAAAATTTTGGTTCATGGATGTACTAAAGAAGTTTTTTAAAAGCTCGCCGAATAACAAGCTTGATACGAGAACCATATTCTCGACAGCAAAGAAAATCAAGAAAATTGTACAGTTTCTCATTTCTCAGAATCGAAATAAAAGCTTTTTTTCAGGACAAAATCCAAAAAGCATTTATTAGTCTATTCACGAACCTACTACACTAAAACTGGGAAAATTATCTTGAAAGCTTCAAATACGTGATAAAAAGGGTTGCAATTTGGTGGATGATTTGCAAAAAAAATTGTAATACTCACATAATATCTCCTAGTTTCAGTCTCGTTTGTATAAGGGCACAGCTTTTATGGTCACTAGTTGTTACGGCCCGCCGTCTTCGGGGCGGTATTCTTGGTGGAAGTTGACCCCCACTACCATCATCTAGACTTCCGGCCAGTATGCTACCTGTAATCCGTACAGCAGGTGATGAACCTCTCCGACGGTTCGACATGTGTCGACCAGCAACTCCCCCCAGCATTCTAAAAAAAATGTTTTTTTATTAATAAATTTGGTATATAGTAGGTAGTAAGGCGCTATAAAATAAACATTAAACTTAAAAATGTAATAAGATTAAGAAACATTATAAACGCCGAAAGACACATCACAGAATTGCCGAAGAAACATCACAGAACTGCAATTACAATATAGCCAGTCGTGACATACTGTAGCTGAAATACTAAATTTTTCTTTAGGAGAAAAAGTAGTATTACGCGAATTTTATGAATTTTGAAATTCAAAAACCGACAAAAAGTTCAATAGATTAAAATTCTATGATTAAAACAGGTTTGCTCTAATTACAAAAAGAAGAAATTTAGAATAAAAAAAAATCGGAAAGACAAACTCCAGATATGTAGATCTTTCGATCGATAAAAAAACTAAAAGACAAAATCTACAAGGACCAAATCCAGAAATTCCAAAATTCAGAAAAACAGAATTCAAAAAATATATGAGGAGGAAGACAGACAATTCGGGGAGAATCAGAAAATGAAAATTCAAAAATTTAAAAGACAAAATCCAAATAGACTGTTCGCAAATTTTCAAAAAAACAGAATGAACAATTTCGGAATTGAAAAATCTAGATTGCATAGATAGGAAAAATCGGACCAAAGACATCAATCGTGAAGACACTCCAAAAAAAAATCCAGAGGTGCGAAAATCCATAAAAATTAAATAACAATAAAAACGACATTTAACAATCCTAAAATCAAAAATTTCAAGGAAAATTAGATAATTCGGGGATCGAGAAAATTTCAAGAGGCAATATTTCCAATTTAAGAGGGTTCAATTAAATTTACATTTCTTAGAAAAAATCTCGCGGAATCTCGAAGAAAGCCGGACAGGGTACACACATATATGTATTAGAACTATATTGCTAGCTATCATATTTTTCCATATAAAATCAATAAGTACGAGTTGAATAGGAAAAATCAGAATCAGCTGCTTTTTTTGACTGGAAAATCTAATTTCTAAGTCCAGGAAAGTCGGCAGAATATTTAATTTTGAAAAAAATTTATATGAATTTTTTGTATAACAATAAAATTTGCTTCCTTGGAAACATACTTAATATTAAATTTGCTCTCAAATCTGCGTCGATAGAAATAAATAATTTGAAAAAGCAATTTGTTTTTTTTAAACCGCTTCCTGAATAGATAAAATTCTAAGTCAAAAACTTTTTGTCGTTTTTGCTGAGAACTAAGAAGAGCTCTCGAATGGTACTGAAGAGTTATATCTAACTTTTAAAATCTATCTAAATATTTTTTGGGCTTTTAACGCCGAAATGATATAAGTTAATCAAGTTTGAAAAACGAGTTTAACACTATACTGTCTAGTATATTTCGATATACAGTAGACATGGGTTTAAATGGACTCGATGAGATTATCAGTATTAGTCTACTGTAAGCGAGTGACCATTTTACCCGAATATATTTATTCTTAAGCTCTTCAGTCGGGACCTTGAAATTGTTCCAAATTTTAAGTTAGTGAAAAATGTTATGACCGATATATAAGATTTTTAATTCTTATAACCTTTCCTGACTCAATCGCGCAAACTCCGAAAGAGGACAACTTAACTATCACGAAAAGTTTTTTTTATGGTTGATTTTTCTTAGTTCCTTTTTTCAAGTTCCTATACGCCTACTTCTTCACCATAGAGTAGTAATAGCAGCAGGACTGTTACCGCTTTCATTGTATTTCTTTTTAGTTAGACCACGAGTATTAAGTCCATGGCTAGGTAGAATTCGAAACCACGACCTCTGGTTTTGTAGACTAACGCGCTTAGCAACTGCGTCACTGTCTCTAATTATACTCTAGATGAAATCATATAGAGTATTATAAGTTTAATCCAGCCCAAAAGTTTGTAACGCATAGAACCAAGCCTCGGACGAAAAAAAGTTATATATTATTTTTTGTTTATTTGTGCCCAAAAACCTCAAATCAGCCTGACGTCCGTCCGTCCGTCCGTCCGTCCGTCCGTCTGTCCGTGAACACGATAACTCAAGAACGCCCTCACCTATGATCTTGAAATTTTGAATCTGGATGTTTGGTTGAATTTGTAAGGCTAAGTTCGTTAACGGGCAAAATCGTCCTACTCCTTCGGGTAGCTGCCATACAAAATGTCCTTAAAACACGTGTTCAAGAATATTGGTCGATAACTTAAGAAGGGTTTAAGCTACGACTTTGAAATTTTGTATGTGTTATTTTTCCAATAGTTGGAGCTAAATGTATGATTATGAAGAAAATCCTATTAGTCCTTCGTGTAGCTGCCATACAAATATCCTGTCAAAATGTATTGACTTAATTTACGTAACTCACTATAACTCAAGTAATCTTTTAGCTACGAATTCGGAATTTTAAACAAGTTAGTTTTGAGTGAAGAGGAAGTTCGAGTTAACTAATCAGCGAAATTCTTTTACTCCTTCTGGTAGCTGCCATACAAAATGTCCCTAAGGCACGTGTTCAACAATATTTTCGATAACTTTTGAACGCTTTAAGCTACGATTTTGAAATTTTGTACACGTTCATTTTTAACTAATTCCAAGGAAAGGGATAAATATGTAAGAAATCGAGTGAGTCCTTCCTGCACCTCCCATGCGAAAGTCCTTCAAAAAGGACATTTTTGTTCAATGACTTACCCAGTTCAAGATATGAAATTAAACACTGAATATTGTCTTTTAGTTTTGAGTAGCAATCTAATGGCAGTCCTTAATAAAGGACATACAACATACACACGCGTAATTCTACTTTATCCCCAACTACAATATAAATCGGAGTTAAGTATTCATCTAGAGTATTATACGATTGGCTTGCAGCCGATCGTGACTGCAGTATGTTTTTATTTAAAATTCAGTGCAGCATATTTTCTTAAGTTTAAAGCTTATCACAGATTATTAAAAAAACACATGAAATGTGTTAAATAAATATTCCATTCATATTATTATTATTCAAATGGCCACATTTTAAGAAACCTTTATCAAAATTTATGTATAATTGCACCGAAAGAAAAATCATTGTTTGAATCAAGTATGATACATTGTTAACCAACTATTAGTCTAAAATGTTCATATCAAATACAAACATTGTTAAACTGAATAGGGTTACGTATTTAAATCAACTAATGAAGCATTGTTAATTGCAAATTTTTTAAATATCACGAAAATTGATTAATTTTAACATATATGTGATTCTTTCAAATACGATTTTGTTTTACATTAAACATTTCATTGTCAGAATAATTGTTAAGCAACAAGAAATATGTTAAGTTGAATATTACTTATATTTACCACGTTTCATCTTGATCTAACACGAAAATTATCAACTGAATACAAACCTTGTAAGCATACAATAATAAAATATTTGAAAATTGCAATTTTCTGTGATTGACCAAGCAATGTTCATTGTATGCTAAACGTCAAAAACAGCATAAATCAGAAACATTTTCATTCAATTGTCTACAATTGTAGTAAAAAGAAGTGAATTTTGAATTGATAATTAAAATTTGTGTAAAAAATTTGGGTTGTTAATATACATTAACTTCGAAGGTGAGTGAATTTATGTGTAGTTTTTTGGTTAATGTGTACTATATTGCTGGAGTCTCATTGATTGGTTTATCATAATTTAGTTTCAATAGTGTTTTTTCTAGATACTCGTAAGCCCTGAGTTCCATAGTTTGTACCCAAACGAGCAACATTGTCTAATCGCGATTGTTGCTAAACAATTTTCACAGGAAAAATTTCTCGAACGATATTAGCTTTCTTTTAATCACGTCTTTGGTCACAATAACTGTAAAAAAAAATTTAGGACCAAAGGACGTTATTATTTCTAACTAAGTACGACAATCGACTTCAGATGCAGATGTATCCAGGAAAAGAACATTCTACAAAGCTACTATAAAGGACTCATAACAGTCGTTAATTTCGTCGTAATTGAATCGATGATTTAAAATTGGACCGACTTGCTAAGAGTCTATGAGATCAAGGTTTGAGTTTACAGCCAACTATTTTGTTTCACATTAATGAAAATGATCGGACCATTAACGGAAATTGAGGCATTTTGATTCAAATTTAAATATAAAGTTCTTAAAAGTTATTACAAAAACATTGATTCTTGTAAAAATTTGACTCTTCCTTATGGCAAAAAATTCAGTTTAATGTTTTGAATTGAGAATTGTTTCTAAAGAAGGAGTTTCGCCAACAATTTTGAAAATGCCTTCATCTGACAGAATACTCAATACGAATATTTCGTGTTGAGATTGGTTTGGTTACCTTTTGTCACTGATATTTGAATATTCATTGTATTCGGTTTTGACTTATGGCAAAAAATTTTACAAACACAACATTATATTTCAATTCGTATTTGTAATTAATTGGATGGGCCTGCTATTAATCTATATTCAAACCCTAATAGCAAGAAGTATACGTTTATAAAGTTTTTTCAAGTCCCTCGAAAAATTGCATTAATAGAATATAGATGTAATACAAATTAAAATTTAATATACTTTAAAATAATGTATACACAAACATTATCACTATGTATCTATGTGCAATTATATAATTTGGTAATAAAAATAATTTAAGGGGAAACAGACTTTATCAGTATTGGACATATTATATTTTATGTATCTAATAAATTATTTATCTTTAAAATTTAGTGCAATCGATATTAATGTAAGTAACAACACAAATAGTGGCCTATCATGTTTAAAGGAGGAAAAATGGAACTGTTTAACGAAAAATATTTGTGCTTAAAGTACCACTGCATAATATTTCAGGAATCATTAACGTGTTTCACTAGCATTGATCATGATAATTGAAGCACAGAATTATTTTATTTATTTTGAATATTGATACTTGTACTCAAATATGAACATGATCATTTAAACACAAAATTGACAACGAAATTGTTGAATCAAATAATGATAGTTGTAATGTTTTCAAAACATAATTAACCATTAAACCATTTTTGAATTAACAACGTTGTTTATTTGACGCAAAATGAAATAAGGTTTGTATTTGATTTTACCAATGAATTTCTTTCGGTGTGTTCAATTTATTTATTAACGCATTCACATGAAAATCATGCAAGCCACTGCAATATCAACAGATTGAATTAGCAAATTTAGAATCATCTGTTTCCAACAAATACTGGCTTTGACAATTGCCGCTAGCAATATAGTTTACATATATGGGTACACAATCCAGAAAGAAAACCCAATTAAAATCAAAAATACAGAACGACCAAAAAGGGAAGTGGGCTTTGATTAAAAAAAACCAAATGGCAAAATCTTGATAGCCGAAAGCAGGAAAAAACATGAAATGTACAAAAAGGCAATATACAGAAAATGTGCTGAACAGCCAATTCCAATGATTTTAGAAACAAAATAAAAATCGGCCAACAGTCTGTTCTAGTCTATTATATTATTGGTAGAAGTCCGAAACGTGTTTAATGCTGAGATGCGGTGTAGGTTACTATGCGTCTAAAAACCTAAAAAATAACGTTCCAAATACCTTCTGGTTATTCCTTAAGTTGTCAGTCCCATAGCCACCTACACCGCATCTCAGCATTAAACACGTTTCAGACTTCTACCCATAAAATAATAAAGTTACGCCTAGACTGTTGGCCGATTCTTTTTTAATGTTAATTACTCTAGGAACACATCTAGTTTCAACTTTCTAGCATAAGCCCTTTCTGAGATATGAAATACCACACCCCATCCCCGTACCTTGCTACACCTATCAAAAATTTATTTTGCTGGGATGTCTCTATACAGTAGCTCTATACAGTTTTCAATTTTTAGCTTTGTATCCTTTGCGGCTTTCGAGAAATTAAAATCAGAATTTTTTCATTTCCAACCCCTTCCACCATCACTTCCTACAGCCACATCCTCAAAAATTTTAGAGGTCTGCTGGTCCTAACTCCTGTAAAATTTTCAAGATCATATCTGATACGGTTTTTGAGATATAACAATTAAATTTTTTTGAAAAATTACTGTCTCCCCACTTCCGCGCTTTTCCTACTCTCTATAAAAATTTTAGATGGGCGCAAAAATCTTTCAATTTAAAAGTTAATGAAGACATACTACAGAAATGATCCTGTGAAGTATAATTAATTTTAGTAGACTCCACTGGTAATTCTATATACAGAAACCAATTTTTATCTTCCTGGCATAATTGTGTCGGGGGATATTGTAATTCAAAGTTTTTACTCCTCACATCCATACCTCACCACCCCACTTAAAAATTTTGACCATTTTCTAATCTCCAAGTATCTCTTACGACAAATACAAGGTTTCGGCCATCTGGCATCAATCGTTGAGGAGATATGTATTTTAGAATGTTTTAATCCCAGCTTTCAAGCGTTTTGGACGCATTATTTTTCCCCCCACTCGCACACCCCTTGACCCCTTATCGACAATTTTTTTGCAAATGGGTCCACTATCATGGTACTACGTAAGTTCCAACTTTCAGCCTCCTAGCATAAGCGGTTTCTGAGATCTAGAAACCAACCTTTTTCGTCTAAAACGCTCAGCCCTCCTCCCCTCTCACACCTCTACCCCTCACACCCCTACTCCACCAAAAGATAGCACTGGTAGGGGTTCACCCATTCTACCTACCATACAAATTTCAACTTAATATCTCAAGGGGTTTGAGAGCTACGCACCTTCAAACGGTTTTGCGTACGGCGTACGGCGTCTACAGCGGACAGACGGAAATTTTTTTTTTGCTTCTTTGGGGTTTATTAGTCCTAAAACGTGAAAATACAAAATTTCAGGGTAGCAAATTTCTTGGAAATTTCAGGTCGATCACAATACTTTATTATTAAAAAGTAATAAGGTAAAATCAAGACAAAATCCCCGAAAAAAAATTTAAATCTAAATTGAAAAATAAACAAAAATTAGAAGAGGAAATGCAGAAATAAATCTAGATGGCCAAAACAAGAAAGAAAAAATTCAAAAATTTAATCATTTAAAAAAAAAATGGAAATTAAAAAAAAAAATCTGCACTGCGAAAATTAGAAAATAGTAAATCTGTGAGATTACTAAAAAATTACAAAAAAAAACAAAAAAATTTTAAATATTAAGCAACTTAATATACCAACTAGATCGAATTTAATCAAAATCTATTAAGGCGAAAACCTGAAATAATACAATCCTGAAAGACAGAATTTAGGAATTCAAGTGGTCAACACAATTCGAACCCAAAAATTGAAAACTCACCAAAGTGTAGTCCAAAATACACACAACAAAACACAGAAACGAAAAAAGTGAGAACGAAAAAATCAAGAGTTCTGAGAAATTGTAAAGCGGACATAATCCAGAAAAACTGACAACTCTAGAAACTGAAAAATCTATAATACTTTAAAAATCCCGAAAAAGAAAATTTAGAATAGATTAAATCCATGACAAATGCCTCAAGAAAGTCGAAACACTGAAAGTGAAAATCCATAAGTTCAAAAATATAACAGTCCAGCCCACATTTTCTCATGGGAGAGACGTCCTAAATTTTTGATTATTTAGTTACTTTATGTATAGTAAACAGTAAACCAGATCTCAAGAATTCAAATCTCACCAACGATCTGACGATTGCAAAAAAAAATCAGAACTCCTCAAAAATTAATATAAAAAATTTGACAAAATCCGTAAAAATTAAACAAATAGGTGATTTGACTATCCATTAATACAAAATCCACAAAAAATACGCGTATCATTACAAATTCCGAAAGAAAAAATCAGGAATGAAAGAGTGGTACAATTAACTTTTAAATCGACGCGAAAAAACCAATGAAACTAAGAAATTCAGAACAATGAAATTTTGAAATTCCAAAATTCGGAATGAAAAATATCAAAAAAGGTTGAAATACAGAAAGGATTAAATCAAGACAAAGGTGGATAATGTGAGATTGGTAAAAAAATAGCGAAATAAAAATCACCATTAAAGCAGAATCCATAAATTTAAAAAATTAGTGAAATAAACAGATGAAACTGCAAAATAAAGGTCAGAAGAACAAAACCCGGAAACATGATGTCCAAAAATGCAATAAAATAGCTGAGCCAATTCACACGGTTTTGGCATTAAAACAAAAAAGCAAAATTTATGAAAACTGAATCCAGAAGGATAAATTTCATCAAGACAAATTTGAAAAATTTTATAGTTCAGGTAAACAAATTACTTACAAATCACTTATTTAGAGACGCCTTCAGAGGTGAAAACAATGATAAGCCGGTGTTTATAAAGTGATATCCCTCTGCTAACTTTGGAAGTAGTTATTTTCAAAATATTTTAAGAAGTTAGGTTAAGAACACGACAAACCGTATAAAATATGTTCACCAATAAACTAAATAATAGGAATGAAAGTTTACAGAAATTTTCAAAAAATCAGGATCTTTCAGCAACACGGTGAAATTTAATTCGTCGATCATCATAGTCCCTCCTAAATATGCAAAGAAAATAGGTCGAATACGTAACCCATTCTTTAAGAAAAAGAGCGGACTATCTGACCTTTCTTTCAAGTACTGAGAACAAAACCGTGATGATTTCAATTCCAAAAGAAAGAAATCCCCGTGGCAAAAATCCGAAAATTTCAATCTTGTGTCTCAGTTATTGTTTTTTTCCGAGCCAATCTGACTCTGCTACAAATAAGCAAACTTTTATATTCTACCTTTTTACATGTGAATTCCAGGGGTTTGCAGTAGGCAAAATGTTCATGCGACGGAATAAAGTCTGGCTAGTACGAAAAATCCGGAAATTCAGTCTTTTGTCTCAGTTAGTGTACTTTTTCGAGAATTAGCATATTGTTTATATTCTAACACTTGATAGTAAACGTGTTTCAATAGTATTCCGCGGAATTTTGTGCGTAGAAAAATTTACGCATAGCGAAAAGCCTATGAGAATCACTGCTTTATTATTTTGTTCGCTTGCATGTCATTTGGGTTTACAGGTGTGCTTTTGATTCGGAAGACGGAACCACATTCATGAACAGTGCCTCTGGACAGAATTTAAACATTTATCGGCGGATATGAGTCCAAGCTTTAATGGGAATCAAAGACGATTAATTTCGAAATTCGTGCGCCTGTCTGACTGTCCACACAGACGATAACGCAAAAACACTTTAATCTAGGAAGCAGAAACTTCACTAAATCAGTATTTTATTCATAGTAACATAATGTTTAACAACAGCCAGCCTTTTTGCTATCTTAGCTATAAACATATTTATCATTATGCCACCTGCTTAAGAAATATATAAATAATATTTATTAATTATCATTTTAAACCACCTAATTAGATCAGTCTATTTTCATTTTTGTAATTGCATTAGAGCAACCATTTCAAAACGAAATCAACGCTAAAATTTCCTAATTACAACGGCTCAAAACAGCAGATTGTGCGATGTTACAGGAATGAAAATAAAATCTATCCCATCCATCCTACATATATTTTTCCCCAAAATACAATCAATCATACGTACCTAGAAGGTTCCTAGTTTATCACAGATTTACCGGAAAAAAGGTCCTCTCTACACCTTGCCTATTGTTGAAATATTCAAAAACTCGGAACATATAAAACGGCGGTAAAATCCTGTGATATGAATTCTATTCGTTACTTGGCAATCCATCAATCAAAACCATCATCCGATTTTGAGCACAAGGACACGTGAAATTGCTGAACGGATTATCTCCGGCCGGCAAGTAGAGATGGGGTTGAAATAACCAACCCCGTGTACAATTTTTGGTGTTTTTATTCATTTTCAGAGTCTTGATAAAATTTGTAGGGTTGGAACAAAGCCAAAAAGTTTGTAATGCTTAAAACGAGGGTCCGACCAGAAAAAATTTAGTACTAGCTTTATCGCTCGGTGAAAATACCGAAGCAAAAAAGTGCAGGGTACGCGGTTAGACTGTAGAAAGTTTGAACTAAAGTTTGAACAAATCAATAAGTTTTAAATCGTTAGAAGAGAAAATTCTTCAATTCTTTCAAATAGTGAATGATGACTTTAGAATGAGTTAAGACAAAAATCGAATTCTTCAAGAATTGGCTTTCATTCGCTCTACACCAAAAATAGAGAAATTAAACAATCAAACATTCTGCACAGAATTTTGTAATTTTTAACCCAATGATACGAAGATTCAAGAGAAATTTACCAACAGTCTGGGCGCAACTTTATTATTTTTTGGGTAGAAGTCTGGAATGCGTTTAATACTGAGATGCGGTGTAGGTTACTATTAGACTATTCACCAATAAAAATTTGAACCATTTTTGCTTTAGTTTCTCTAGTAGCACATCTACATATACGTGCTAAGTTTCAACTTTCTAGCATAAGCCATTTCTGAGATATTAAAAACCACCCCCATTCTGTACTTTAAAAATCCTATCAACAATTTTATTTTTATGGGATACCTCCATAGTAGCGCTATATAGTTGTAAATTTTTAGCTTTCTATGGTTTACGGTTTTTGAGAAATATAAATTCTTTTCTTTCCACCCCTCCCAATATCACCTCCTTCGCCATCTACTGGGTCTAACTCCTGTAAAATTTCTAAAATCATATATGGTACGGTTCTTAAGATATAAAAATTCAATTCAAAAGTGGGTGTAAATTGATTACGTTTTTGCGAATTCCGACATATTTCTTAGGTCTGCTGAGATATCGAATTATTTTTTACTTTGTCGAGCTTTCTACATAATTGCTTAAAAATCAGTTTCAGAATTTTTTTCATATTTAATCCCTAAGGGATCTCGGAAGCGCCTATATTTGGAAAATTGAACCTTGTTCATTAAATGCAGACAAATCTGTGAAGTTTATAAAAAAAAATTTGTTTGTGGGTTGGAGACTTACTAATGAATGAAGATGATGAATTCTAAAACTGGGCTTTTATTTGGGTTAAGCAGTGGCGCTCGGAAAGACGGACTACACCAAATTACACATCTCAAAAGCCATAAATAATATAAATTTTCGGAATTAATCGCTATTTTCTTAATCTTTACGCATTCCTTAGGGTACCAAGGAATGGGTGCACCATAGCAATTTATTTCTTTTTTAATTTGATCAAAAATAAAAGGTAGATTTATAATAACAAAAACACAATCGCTAAAAAAAGAAAGAAAACATCTTCGGTTAATCTTATCCTTAAATAAATTTTTTTTTTAAATATTATTATAAAATTAAATATTTTTGACCATTTGAAATCTTCAGAACGGAATTTGGTTGGAGGGAATTTGTTAAAATCTACGATTTTAAAAACACGTTTGAGTATATATTTCACACAATATGAATACATTACTCCTCATTTTCAGTACAACTTAATAGCAGATTAGTTCGAAAACGGTTTACAGACTTACTACACACCTTCGCATACCACCCATCCAAAAGTCCTGAAAACACGTTTCCGTAAATATTTGCAGATACCTTAAGTCCAAGTTGTAAAATTTGCCTAAATAACTATTTCAATGGTTGCTACTAAAAAAATTTGCCAACAGTCTGGGCGCAACTACATTATTTTTTGAGTAGAAGTTCGGAACTCGTTTATTGCGCAGATGGAGTGCAGGCTGCTACGCTACTGATTATTATAGGATATAAGACAAGATGTATTTTTTAGTGGTGATGGTTGGTTGGTTTAAGTGGCAGCCCTGTCCTCCAGACAGAGCTCACTTAGTTCAGAGGCCGTTTTGGATCCACAAACTCGTGTTAAAACCCGGAAGTTAGAGGTTGTTGTGATGAATGATGTGATGAAAGATGAATGTGAGAAAAATTGATCGTTATAACCACCCTGTGCTGTTTAGGAAAAGTAATAATTATTCAATTTTCTTCCTTGAAATCTCCATCAGATCCCCGTAGAAGGGTTTGCCTAGTGCTCGCTCTCGGGCTCTAGCTAAAGCCATTCGCAAAGGAAATGAACGAGTGACTCCTGCTCATTAGTGTCCTGGCATCTTAATAAGTGCAGTGTGCATTGAACGGAATGCCCAATTTGGCTGCATGATCCCCAATTGGTCAGTGACCTGTACTAATCACCGTGATTCTGGAGACGTCTGCCCGGGTCTTGTATAGAAGTTCGTCTGACTTGGATCGGTTGTAAGATGGCCACATCTTCCTAGATATTGCGCCGGTGGTTAGACTTTTCCTTCTGGAGTTTGCCGCTACCTACAAGTGGGAGAGTATGTCCCCCTTGACAACTCCTAAACGAACGTGGACTAGTTCCGCAAGAGAGCCGGGAAGAGCGGAGCCCTCCTTGGCCAGTTTATCAGTGGTGATAATGGTGTAAATACTGGTGGCATCGGTAGCCCAGTTTGATTGTTATTAGTAGGTTGATAGACACCTGGTTATGACATGATCCTACGCTTTTCCCTAAACTCTATTTGGATATTGTTAAAACGTAAGGAAAGTTTATTAAAACGTGAGGAAAGTTTTAACAATATCCTTTCAAAAAAAAACTATTCCCAATTATTCTTCCGTACCCAACCACCGGAGCGGTGGCCTATTTTCCAACCTCTGTTGGGAGCCAACAGAGGTTGGAAAATAGGCTGACAACCTGTCCCCGGAAAAACTACGTTGTGAAGCCTCGTGAGAAAAGCTCGGATCGGACAAAGGGGTATCGTCTTAAATCCGATCGAAAAGGTCAAGCCGCAATTTGGGCTGTCACGCCATAAAAGAAAATTGCGTAAAAGGATGAGTAGTAGAAAGCCATCATAAAGTAAAAGTTTCACCGAGAGAGAAATTTTGATTAGTGAGTGGATAATCCTATCTGGTTAAAGCGTTTAACACGTGATTACACTATAAAGAAACGGGGGATCGTAGATTTGCTTACTGGAATTAACATGGAAATGCTGTCCGGTCCATGAAACATGGTTACCAAACGCAACAATGTAATGGTGATAAAAAATAAGGTGTTAGTCCATCAGTGTTAAGAAAACTTCCATATGAATCTAATGATTGTTGATTTTTTCGCCTGAATCCGAAATCCATAAAAATCCCTTCCTAGAGAGTTGAGCCCCGAAAACGATTACCTGTTGTAAAAACGCGCTAAACTCTCCAGAGCAATATTCCAACGAACCAACCCTTCGGCAAATTGATATTGAGTACACTATCGGGTCATAAATTGTAACAGGTTGATAAGGGCGTAGGTGGGCATATTGATGACTGATAGGTGATACAACACCTGAACGATACTAGTATGTTCAATTTCCAATTGCTGCGATACCAAAAAATTCCCTGAACCCTTCCATGAGCTTATCGTATTAACAATAACTGTAAATACTACCCATAAAAAAATCAGATATACTGGTGATAATCTGCCATAGCCGATAGGCAAAAATCCATTTAAATCGATGCGATGTGATGCAAAACCAACGATTCGATAACGATATAGAGCTATCGACGAGCTATGCCCCAGGATTGAAATCAATTTCCTGAATTTTCACCGTACAAACAGCACCAGAAAAAAATTATGGGAAAATTCGAAACGGAAGGAACAACAAACGCTCGGATTCACCGATGGAAATGATTTTGCACCATTGATTTCACCAACCCACTGAATGTTTATCCGGTCGCAGAGTTTATTTCAATTTACAAAAATTAAATAAAAGCTGCTGGTGAACTACTAGTCCAGGTAAACCAGGTACGTGTTGCAATGCCAAACACTGTACTCTGAAAATTTACGGACTATCCTCTTGATCCTTCACTTAAATAAAAATTTTCCTCTTTGGAACAAATTGAAGACGACTTTGTGTGGTGAGAGTTTTATTAGTAGTTGTACAAAACACTAAAATTATTTTCTATTTATTGAAAATCTTAAACAAAAAAACGGTGCCAGCTAAATGTAGTACAAAGCACACATTTTTCTCGTAAGCATAAATAGTCGAAGCTGTACACACGTACATGTCAGTGAAGCCTGTCACCGCTTACCCAGATAGATGAGAAATCATTTGAAATTTTCTAAGAACCGCTTCGTATGCGTACATTCCATATGTAAAATTACGGACTATAACTCAAGAACCCCCAAGAGATATGAGCTCCAAACTTGTACAGTGGATGGAGTGGGTGTTCTCTTATTAGGGATGAAGTTTTTGCAAATGGGGTGCCACGCCAAGAGAAAAGGATTAATTTAAAAATTTTGTATAGCCGCCATTACTTCAACTAGGAATTAGGATTGGCAAAAACATCGATTATCCGGGTGATTTGATTAGTTCAACCGGTTATTTTTTTCCTAAGTGGTTAACGTGTTTTTAGCACAAACAACCGGAAAAAAATTAATTTTCTGATTCAAAAACTTCGATCATAGATAGTTCATGTTTTTTTCTAATTGATCATTTGTCCAATTTGTAGACATCCTCGACTTCCTGCATCGTTAACGTAAAAAGCCACGAAAATAAAATGGTGTATATGCTCCATATGCTCCACATTTACTATAATTTTTTCACTACTGTTTGTTGTAGGGTATTCCCCGATTGTCTGCATTCCACCCAAATTTCTTTAACGTAGTCAATTTTTAAGCAAGGCTTTTGCGGTTGAGGATCATTGCAAGGGTTTGTGCTAAAATTCAATCAGAAATATATTTTTGTTATAATTTTCATTATGTCTTGTTGAATAAAACAAGTTTAAATTTTTTAAGTTTAATCACGCAAGGTTTTTTGTTAAAAATTTCTCCTTGGATTAATTAGTAAATACCTCAAAACTTTTAATAATGTCAGCCGTTGCTTACAATTAAGGAATAGGGGAGGAGCACCAAATAATGGATAGGTTCGCAATACTGGATACCCTGTTAAAATGGGATCTAAATACCGCCATCTAAATTTAGTGGCGGAAACTGAAATACCAAAGGAAGTTAGTCACTTATGTGATGCCAGCAATTCCATATTTACTGTCAATTGTTTCTGAAAAATTTTACATTAAGATAACTCACGAACCAATTGCAGTAGACAAATAAAATTTGGTTTCTGTATAAAGATTGACAAATAAAGTTTGCTCAAAGTAAAATTTTTTTATAAGGGCGGTGGAGCATGGAAGTGGAGGGGGTAAGAATTTTTTTTAAAAATCACGTTTCATATCTCAAGAACAGTGTAAGATAGATGATTAAAATTTTTACCAGAAGTAGGCCTAATAGACCCCCAGCAGGAAAAAGGGGACGGGGATGTTGGTGTAGAGGGTAAGGGTGGGGGAGGGTGAAAAGTAAAAAGTTACGATTTTTATATCTCGAGAACTTATAATGATATAAAGCTGAAACTTGGTATTTAGATAGAGCTACAGTAGTAGGATGTTGGAAAAATATAATTTTGTATAGGAATAGTATGGTACGGAGGTGGAGAATGTTTTTCCTAACTATAGAACGGCTTATGATAGAAAGTTGAAGTTTGATACGTATATATAAATCAACTAGAAAAGTAATTTTGATTAAAAAAAAATTCAAATATCTATTGGTGTTCGGAAGTGGGGCGAAAAAAATGATCAGTGAAAATGGAATGCATATATTTTCACGATTTTCGTCATATTTATTAGATCTTTCCAAATATTGAATTGTTTTTTTTTTTGTACGGATTCTTCATATAAGTACCTAGAAAGTGTTTTTAGGATTTTTTGATATTCGACCCCCAAGGTGGTGTAAAGGAGATGTCTACATTTTCACGAATTCAGCCGTATCCCTCAGGTCTGATTAGATATCGAAAAACTTTTCACTTCCACAGGCTTACTTAATAATCACCTAAACTCATTTTCAAGTTTTTTCCTTTTTCAACCACTAAGAGTGTAAAAACGGGTTGAACACGTTTTCACGAATTCCGTCATATCTCTTAGAAGTGATAAGACATCGGATTGGTTTTTACTTCCTCGGGCTTTCTTTATATATATCTACAAACTCATTTCAGGATTTTTGGATATTCAACCCCAAAGTGCTCTTAAATACGATATGTATTGATCCATATTATTTTGGTTTAACGTGTTGCTTAACTACATACTCCGAAACATGCTTTTAACATTTTTTTATCAATTACAAGAAATAGTGAAATTTGTGTAAATATCCTATATGCTTCAATACTGGATACTGAACTGTTCTCAATTCTGGATATTCAGTATTAGGGTACTATCCTAGCAGTAGTAGCTAGAAGACATGTAAGGTAGGTAGGCTTTTCAAAATGTGCTGTACATTGCATATTTACTGAAAATTTGGACATGAGAGAGCTGTGGGGAAGATGGCTGCCGCGTTTGCTCACAATGGAACAAAACAGCGTCTTCAGTATGATTCGAGTATTTGGCGATGTTTCACAGCAATAAAGCGGATTTTTTTGTTGATTCATAACCATGGATGAAAAATGTGTCCATAACTTTACACCTAAGACGAAGAAACAGTCAAAACAATGAACTAACAGGGGAGAATCAGCTTCAAAGAAGTCGAAGGCAGTCCCATCCGCATGCAAGGCCATGGCGTCAGTTTTTGGGATGCTCGTGTGATAATTTTCATTGATTATCTTTAAAAGAGTAGAACAATTAACAGCGAGTATTATGCGAACTTATTGCAGTGTTTGAGTGATGAAATCAAGGAAAACCGCCGCATTTGACGAAAAAGAAAGTGTTGTTTCATCAAGACAAGGCACTTGTTCACATATCTGTTTTCGCGGTGGTCAAAATTAATGTGAGTTAAAGTTCACCCTATTCTCTTTTCAAACTTAAAATAATGGCTCGGTGGTAAAAAATTTGCAAACAGTGAAGAGGTGGAGTCTGCGGTTGACGATTATTTTGAGGAGCTCGACAGTTCTCACAATAAAGAGAGTAACGAATAAATCCAACATCGCTGGGAAATGTGTATCAATCGAAAAGGAGACTATGTTCAGAAATAAAGATATTTTTTCTGAAATTATTGTGTCTTCTTTGTTAGGTCGGGTACTCCTGGGACTACCATAGTAGATACGATTTTAATTTTATTTATTTTTAAATTTATATTATTATTTTTCATTTAGAAAAAAAATAATAATGAGAAATTGAAGAAAATCTATAATTTTTTTTGTTTTTATTTCAAAATTTATAAAATTATTGATCTTTGTTAATGTATTGAATAAAAAGTTTTGAATATAATTCCATTGTTTTTTTAAATTTTCAAAAAGTATCCAGTATTTGGTACGCCTCCCCTATACTTAGTTGTTGAATGGTACAATAACTATTTATGTTGACAGCTATCATCAAGGCTGTTGAAGCGCACATGACTAAATCCAGACTTGTGAGAGAATGTAAAAGAATATTGCAGATGGTAGGTATGAATAACAACCTGAAGATTAGTTGAATTCCTGGTCACAGTGACTTCCCTGCTCGCCGGAAGAGGGTCAGAGATGAGCATAGAGCTGGCCGATGAATCGGTTCTATGTCCCATTGAACGTGTAAAGGAAATGATTGATAGTGAAGCATTCAGACAGATGGAGGGGGCCTGGGTGAATCTCTCGGGATGCCGGCAAACAAGAATCTGCTGGCCGAAACTTGATAGGAGGAACTCTAGCTTCGTTTTGTCTTTGGGCAGGGATATTTGCAGACAACTTATAGGGGTCCTAACGGGACACTGTCCTTTTGGGAGACATGGAGAAAGACTGGGAATACCCATGGTTGATCTGTGTCGCTGTGGTGATGAGGATATTGAGCCAGCACTCGAGCATCTAGTGTGTGAATGTGAAAGCCACGTAGCAGGTATCGGTACTTGGGGAAATTCTCCTTGACCGATCTATCAGAACTTGCGATGATTCCTTTATGGAGAACTACTCTCTTCATAAGGAAGAGCAATATTTGGAATCAGTAGTCTAGAGCCCGGTTTATACGAGGGAACCACAATGGATCCGCAGTGATCTCTCGTCATGGACTGTAGCACAGTGCTTCAGTTCACCCTTCTTAACCTAACCTAACCCACCCAGTTAAGATTTGATTATCTGTTCTCTAAAATAAGTAGTTCTGTGCTTATACAAAAAGACCATTACAATAAACTTAAATTGAAAAAAATTTTGAAAAACGGAAAAGTCTTTCTTTTAAGTAAACTTAAAAAATAACCGGTTATTTCCATTAAATCGGTTGACCGGTTGTTTTACCTGAAAGTAACACTGGTTCTAACTGAGACAAATCAAGAATCTATCATCGGATCTCATCCATTCGAAATTACGGCATAGCTACTTGAAAAAATCTGTGTGCAGGGGAACACCCCAGGGTGATGTTATCTCACCTCTACTCTGGTTAATGGTAATGGACAAGATCTTAGTAAAACTGGAAAGGGAAGAGGTCAAGGTGGTGACGTGTGCAGATGACGCTCTATTGTGATATCAGGGATGTTTCCTTAAGTGATAAGTGATCATGGAAGGCGCGCTGCGTAACGTAAACACTTGGGCTGCAATCAGCGGACTAGGTGCAAATCCAGATAAAACTGAACTGATGCAGTTTACCATTAAAACCAAAATATCGGACTTCGATCTCTCCCGTCACAGTTGTGCTCGATACTAAGCTTAGCTGGAAGAAAAATGGAGAAATCCACCCGTTGTTCTACATTTTTCTTCCAGCTAAGCTTAGTATCGAGCACAACTGCACGTATCACTTTTTTCGCCTGCAAAAGAACCATTGGCAAAAAGTGGGGACATGAACCAAGAAGTGTTCTGTTGTTGTATACAGCCATAATACGTCCAATTCTTACCTACGGACCCCTGTCTATCAGTTAATCCGATTGGTATGTCCGCCACTTTATCGCCACTCGTTTTTTCTCACCTTTTCAGGTTTACATTAAGGCAACGGAGTCAGCGCTTCGGGAGCAATTCATCTTTAGACCGACCGAGCCCTTCAGGCTCGGCCTTCGGTATCAGTATTTGACTTCTTACCTACGGATCGCTAGCCTAGTGGCCAGCGTTGAGTAAGAGCGACAACATAAACTGACTCAACATTATTCAAAGAACATCAGCAGCTGCAACTACAAGTGCATGGCGGTCATGTCTGTCTGACGCGTTGAACGTGCTGTTGGATTAATCTACCTATCGACCTACATAACAAAAAGTACTGTGTCGTGCAGCGCTGTCAGACTCAAAGAATCTGGGTGCTGGCATGCTAAACCACAGTAGCAGCCTAGAATCATTACCAAAGGAAATGGTTACGTCGCCGACCGACTACAGTATTCCGAGACTGAACTTCAAGAAGGATTTCGTTATGGGTTTCCAAACCAGGGTGGAAAGCAAGAGTAATTCTGTCATACAGAATTTCGTCCCAGTCATATACACTGACGGTTCAAAGATGAACTGCGGTGTCGGAACGGGAATTTTCTCAGTCACACACAATGTCACAAAGTCTTACGCCAGCGTTTTCCAGGCGGAGATTCTGGGGATGCGAGAGGCCTCTCGGACTTTGAAGCAAGACTCTATGCCAAAGTGAAATGTTGTAATCGTCACTAACAGTCAAGCCGCAATCAAGGCCTTAGATTCGGCTACCACCTCATCTAATCTCGTCGAATAGTGCCGAGAGGAGCTAGCCTACTTACGAAGTCAGCTCTGCTTTGGGTTTCCGACCACAGTAAGAGCGTTACGAGCGGACAAACGATTCAGCTAGGCAAGGTTCTGCTCTTCAGAGCTCTCTCGTGGAATCTGTTAAAGACCCGCTAGTGACTGTTAAGCACCAAATATCCTCCCACTTTCTTACAAACGCGAATATTAGGTGGAGAAAACTAACCATATATAGGAAGATATGGCCATCCTAATGCCGAAGCAGAACAGACGAACTCTTAAGGCAGGCGTTCACTAGAGGCGGGCCGCATCGCAACGGTGCGGCGAGCAATTTTTTTTCTACGTACTTCGTTCCGTTGCGAGTGTCGTTCAGTGGACGCACTTCCATAACAATGTATGGCAGGCGGATTTTTGCGATGCGGCCCGTCCGCCCTAGTGGACGCCTGCCTTTAAGGTAAGCGTCCACTAGAGGCGGGACGCATCGCAACGGTGCGGCGCGGATTTTTGTTTATGCGTCCACTTGGGACGGATCTCGGAAGACGGAAAATGCCGAGTCCATCTGTTTCGCTACGTCCACTGTGATGGGACGAGGTGAGACGAGCCGGGGCGCAATTCTGCTCGAGCAGAAATCCGCTCGCAAAGCGATCCGCCAGCAAAATCTGTCGCGTACCGATGCGGCCCGCCTTCAGTGGATGCACTTCCATAATAATGTATGGCAGGCGGGTTTTTGCTATGCGGCCCGGTCCGGCTGGACCCGCCAAGTGAACGCGTTTCTTTAAGCAGGAGCTATGTCGACGTCTCCAGAGTCACGGAGGTCAGTATGGGTCACTGACCAATCTGAAAGAGACCACGCGACCAGGCTGGGTATTTCCTTTAACGTCCATTACCGCAGTTCCATTTTCTTTGCGGGTGTCCGGCTCTAGCCAAAGCCATACTTCGTGCATTAGACAAACCTTTAATAACCTTAATGAGATCTTGGATATTAAGAGGGGAGTACTGATTCTCTTTTTAAACAACTCCGGTTCGATTTGATAAACCATTTCAGCTCCAGGTCTCTGTAGAACTCTGTATTACCTCTCTAGCCTTTAACGACCAGGTTAAGCGAGTAGTGGTACAAAACGGCTCTTTCTGTGCTAATTGAGCCCTTTTCAACTGACGGCCCACTACATAAAACAACAAACCAAACAACAACACTTGTGCAGCAATTCAAAATTTAGTCAAATTCGCTTAATATGTCTTCAAGTTATGGCAGATTAATTTATAAGTAGATTTTTGGGTACATGAAACCCGAAGTTGTTGATAGTGAAATCATGGGTTCCAACACGGCATCCTCTGTACGGAACATACCCAGGATATATGAACAACGGTTTGTCAAACGCGGTTTCCTATGACTGCCCTTTCCCAATACGAAATGATTACCCTCGAAAGCAATTTATCATCCCTTTTCCTCACATAACTCCACACCATAACATCCCACGCCGCTAAATAGCATCATATGTTAGTAAAATTTCGACATGATAATGATCAAAAATTCTCATATTTCAATTTTAAGTGCGACTAGTGTGATTTTAATGGGCATCCCGACAAGCAAGGTTGATTCCCAATAGATACCCCGACATATACGCGCATTATATAAAATAAAATGTCCATGAAATCGATATCACGTGGTATAAAGTGATTAAAGCGAGTCACCACACCACCCCTAAACGACCACAACCCTCTAATATAGTCTGTCATGCTAATGGCTTATAACTGGTCAAGATAATAATCGCGGATTTTCGTGTCATCAATTTTCCACCAGGTTTAGCTTTTCTCTTAGTGTCGATTCAGTCAGGGATTTTCTACCCCCGTGAAAAATTTTCCTGATGGACAAATGTGAAATGATATCTTTGTCAAACACTCGACTACGACTTATCGATTTGCTTTGATATCTGTAAGGACTAAGGTTCCTAACGTTTGCATGCATCGAATAAAGTCTGATGTTATAAAATTTAATGGTTTGTAAATAGGGGACAATTGAATTGCCCAGTTTCGTGACGAAATATCGTATAATCAGTCTATCTACTTTTACGTGAATAAATCGTCAATTTGGACAAATATATCGACAAAATGTTTTAAAGGTGTAAATTTTTGCAAATATTAAATCCTTCCGCTATTCAGGTATATAAGAACATTGTCTAGTAACTGCAACTACTTGGATACAATAGAAACAATCGTATCAAAAGAAACGCTGCTTCAGCGTATAAATTTATTGGGAAATTCCTGCAGCAACGAAATATACTGAAAAAAACAAGATGAAAGGTGCACTATGTCTTTCAAATAATACGTCCTTAAATTCCGTTACAATGCAATTCAATGATGAATAATTCAATGGTTACCATGAATGTAATCATACTCCTAGGGAATTCTGATAGTAAGATATGAAGGAGACCCTCGAAAAAATATTTAATAAAAAGTCTTCTCTACGTCGGAAAAGAAACAGAACAACTCGAATATGAAAAGGAAAAAGGAGTACATAAATTTTATGAAAACTCAGTGAAGTTAAAAAAAAGGGGCATTACATGATTCTCAATGAAACCTTAAGAATCAGATTTCAGTCTTGAAATTTTGCCGGATTTTGATTCTCATGCAGACCAAAAAAGTTTGAAAACAATTTCTTTTCATCTGATAATTTGATGTCTTCAAAGACTTAAAAAAAAATTTGCAAAAATATGTAAACCTCTGTGCACCGACTATTGTTTCAGCGCATCTCCATACACCAATGCAAATCAGTAAATTACTTATCTAGTAAATATACATATATGGACATAACAAATTTCAACTTTCTAGTATAAACCGTTCATAAAATATAAACATACTGCAGTCACGATCGGCTGCAAGCCAATCGTATAATACTCTAGATAAATACTGAACTCCGATTTATATTTTAGTTGGGGATAAAGTAGAATTACGTGTGTGCATGTTGTATGTCCTTTATTAATGACTGCCATTAGATTGCTACTCAAAACTAAAAGACAATATTCAGTGTTTAATTTCATATCTTGAACTGGGTAAGTCATCGAAAAAAAATTTCCTTTTTGAAGGACTTTCACATGGAAGGTGCCAGAAGGACTCACTCGATTTCTTACATATTTATCCATTTCCTTGGAACCATTTAAAAATGAACATGTACAAAATTTCAAATTCGTAGCTTGAAGCGTTCAAAAGTTATCGAAAAATATTGCTGAACACGTGTCTTAAGGACATTTTGTATGGCAGCTACCAGAAGGAGTAAGCGGATTTCGCTGATTAGTAAACTCGAACTTTGTTTTTACTCAAAACTAATTTGGACAAAATTTCTAATTCATAGCTAAAAGATTACTTGAGTTATAGTAAGTTCCGTAAATTAAGTGAAGAAGTTTTGACAGGATATTTGTATGGCAGCTACACGAAGGACTAATGGGATTTTCTTCATAATCATACATTTAGCTTCAACTATTGGAAAAATAACACATACACAATTTCAAAGACGTAGCTTAAACCCTTCTGAAGTTATCGGCCAATATTCTTAAACACGTGTTTTAAGGACATTTTGTATGGCAGCTACCAGAAGGAGTAAAAGGATATCGCTGACTAATAAAGCCGAACTTTCTTTTCACTTAAAACTAATGTGGAAAAAATTCCGAATTCGTAGCTAAAAGATTACTTGAGTTATAGTGAGTTTCGTAAATTAAGTGAAAACATTTTGTCAGGATATTTGTATGGCAGCTACACGAAGGACTAACAGGATTTTCTTCATAATCATATATTTATCTCCAACTATTGGAAAAATAACACATATAAAGCAAGCAGCAATTCCACCAGCTGTAAGGGTGTTTCGGATAGTAGGCATGATACACCCTCTGACGAGTCTATGCCCTCCGATGACGAAACAGCTCCTTCGGACCTAGTCCAACACAATCTTATGAAACTGGCGTATCCAGTGAAGGTTTTCCAACTGTCATGTCCTCAAGGACAGCGATTAATCAACAGTCGGGGATTTCGTGTTGGGGTTTCACACCAGAAACCCTACTGACGCCGGAAAACAACCAACATTTAATCAAATTTGCTTCTATGGTAGCTTACCATGAAAAAATTCCATTCTTAACACATATAAAATTTCAATGTCTTAGCTTAAACCCTTCTGAAGTTATAGACCAATATTCTTAAACACGTGTTTTAAGGACATTTTGTATGGCAGCTACTCGAAGGAGTAGAACGATTTTGCCCGTTAACGAACTTAGCTTTACAAATTCAACCAAATATCCAGATTCAAAATTTCAAGATCCTAGGTGAAGGCGTTCTTGAGTTATCGTGTTCACGGACAGACGGACGGACGGACGGACGTCAAGCGGATTTGAGGTTTTTGGCCACAAATAAACAAAAAATAATATACAACTTTTTTTCGTCCGAGGCTTGGTTCTATGCGTTACAAACTTTTGGGCTGGATTAAACTTATAATACTCTATATGATTTCATCTAGAGTATAAAAACCCCCACCCCGTATCTTGGTACCGCTACCAAAAATTATATTTTACTGTGTTGAAATTTCAAAAAAAAAATGTCTATCCTAAAATTTTGTATTTTTACATTTTAGGACTAGCGGACCCCAAAAATGGAAAAAAAATGTCCGTTTGTCAGCCGTAAACACCATACGCCAGAAAGCTGCGCCCAGACTGTTGACAGATTTTTTTTAAATATAAATACCAAGAATCAGCTGTCTATCTGTCCATTTTATTATCTTGAAGAGATTCATTGGGCCCATCTATTGTATAAATTTCAAGATTCCATCACAAATGGTTCTTGGCACCTAAGACTCAATTTTCTGCAAAAATTGTAAAGTCCTTCAAGCTCCTGTAAAAATTTTATTTTCACCGCACTTCACTTGCATAAAAACCGAATACCTGCGTAATTGGCTTGCCCCGTACCGTAATCCAAACTTGATCACCCCCACAATCGCACGCCACTACCATCTTTTAAAATTCAGAATGCCTCAATTCCAGCTATCCGACGCATGATTTTTCCTTCACTTTCAAGCCCTCCACCCATGTTGACCATTTATTTGCAATTCGCCCCATAATCAGAACTCTATATAAATGCCAAGTTTCAACTTCCTAGCAAAAGCGGTTCTTGTGATATTGAAACCAAAATGTTTGGTCAAAAACACTCCTTCATTTCCCCTCCCTCAGACTCCTATCTCCAAGAAGTCACAACTTAAACGTGTTCCCCACCCTCCAAAAGAAAGTATGAACTTAATACTCCAAAGAGCTGGTGATTCAAACGCGTTTGCGTATGGAGTACGGCGTATACGGCTTGTTTTGCTTTTTTGGAGTCTAATACGGGAAAATAAAAAATTTTAGTGAAGCAATTCCTTTTTAAATTTCAGATCAATCTTTATTATTACCAATCGTATGTTTCTCCAGAATCTAAATGAAATACTAAACTACTATTTAAATTGTTTTTTTTTTAGATAATCAGATAATCCAAGACTGTGCAGGGGTTTTTATCATAAGGATGGGTTTCTCAATTAATTTCAAAATTAATCGCATATAATTGCAACTTCTTTTTCAAAAAAAACGTGTGGTAGCTACACGAAGCAGGAATAATAGAGAACGCGACGCGCACGCATGAAGCGATGCGACGCGATGATAGCTGATTAGAATGCATGTTGGCGACTATGACCAGTTATAATGATATCGCATGATCTAATCGCGTTGCTTCCATCGATTTTTTTTTGAATTTCGTCGCGCGTGTAAATCGATTTTTACACTTTACATATCACGAATTTTTTACAGCAATAGGATGGAAACTACTAATAAATGCCGTAAAATCAATGCAAATTTAATAAAAAGTAGGCAATATGTTCTCTGGCATTTCAGAAGATTATTTGGCAGTTGTGAGAAGCAAATCAACGCGTTCACTCTAACTGGTTTCGCGTTTTGCTGCGCGCGACTCGATTGCATCATTGCCAAGGGCGGCCATAGAGGAGAACAAGAGGGGACACTTGCCCATTAAAACCTTGCAGTATTTTAAAAACCATTTTGTCATTTGAATTTTTTTTTAATATAGTGTAATTAAGACCTTTTAATTGATCGATTACACATAATTTATTAAACTATTAACAAATAGTTACTAAATCAACACCGTTTACTGTTTTCAATGAAACATAAAAGCAAAACATCTTTTTCTTTATATTTAAAGAAATTTCACTGGTAAAAAAATTAAGGTTTTCTTACTTACTGCAGAAAAATTGGATTATAATTCAAATTTAAGTAGACAAATAAGATTAAGATTAATAAGGTAAGGACATTATTTTATTGGAAGACGTAATTGAATATTAGACTCAGGATTTTTTCTTCATAGAAGTTTGGTATGACTTGAAAAATACAGGAAAACCCCAAGGTCTTAATGGTTTCCTGAGATAAAGTACCCATCTGCATTTAGTTTTATGTATTTATCCTGTCGACTATGTTTTGGGAAAGAGGGTGTTTTCAAATATGCAAAATTTTAAGGTATTTTGTTTAAAGTAGCAAAATCAGAAGGATATTAGTAACATTAGTAGGTAGGTACGTAATGTTTTGTTAAACCACAGTTACCACTTTTTTGTTGCACTATATTAAAAAAAAGAATTGCTCAATTACGAAATGGTTAAAAGGTAAATAACATCAAAAGTGTTTGAGCTAGCGCTTCTTCTTAGCATTTACAACAGCCTGAACACGGTTATATTTAATTTTTTTAAAGAATTTTGTATGGCAGCCTAAAACAGTATCTTCATTTCACTCAGCTTTCCAGTTCTGATGCTTTCAAAATAAGTGTAACTACATAACCCCTCTCCCCGAGAATTTAATCACAAAAAAGGCGTTTATGCCCAATACGTTCCGTTCCGTAGTTATCGCTCCTTCGGGAAAAAATAGGAACCATTTTTATTAAGAAATTTGGGTGGTAGCTAATTGAAAGAGTACCGCAATATTGTCAGTTACTGCAATATTTAATTAAAAAAAATTGTATCGTGCAAAATTTTTAATTCCAGAACATAACTGTCATCACTTACTTGTTTTGAAGAATTTTGTATGCGATGTACCTGAAGAAGTTGGGCGATTTTACTTACTAATGGATTCTAAGTAAAATTTCAACTTCTCTGTATTTTTCCCTTATTTCCCGGTGCGCTGGTATTGTTTTGGTGTGGCAGAAAAGGTTCAATGATTCTTAACTGAGTTAAGGTGGAGCAAAACCTTTACAATTTTAAAAAAAAAAATTTTTTTCAAATATTTCGAAAGTATAAAGCGAAACGAACGTTGCCCAAGCAATATAATCAGTTTAGCTCGAAAGTATGTCGTGTGGGGTTGAATTTCCAAAACTAAAATGCCAAACTATCCTAAAGGAACGCGAGGTAATATAGCTCGAATATGTTATAAAAAAGGATATTATCAAGGGAATAAATTCACAGATAAATGCGAGGCGAATACTAGTGACGGTGTGAGTGAGTTAGAAGTTGAAGGTTTAATATATGCGCCAGGAATCGCTGATTCAGTAAGTCACTATAACTAATAGTTTTCTCTTATTGAAACTTTAAACTCGATTATCTCAAAACTGCATCTTCAAAAACTGCTCGTGCTGTTGCTCAAAAAGTTACGGATCGATTTGGCTGATTTTTTTGGAGCTTTTTGTCTATATCAATATCTGGGGTAAAAATTGTCAAAAAAATAGTCGAAAATTTAACATTTGATTAAAATGCCTCCTATCCTTTTTGTTTTATACTTTTTTTATAATTTTATAGGTATATCCTTCCCCTACATCTGTCAGTATTCGAAAAAAATTTTGTTTTTCTGTTTAAGATAAATAGAAAAAATATGACAAATGGAGCACTTTTCGACGTCACGCAAAAGACGCCTAAAGGAATACCCTACAACGCCGCCATTTTCTTTTGTAAAATAAAAAAAAATGTTTTTCAATACGTGAAAATTGTAATAATATCACGTTAAAATTTTAAAGTGATCCCATTATTTTAGCACCTTAAAAAAAAATCTGCCAACAGTCTGGGCGCAACTTTATTATTTTTTGGGTAGAAGTCCGAAACGTGTTTAATACTGAGATGCGCTGTAGGTCACTATGCGACTGATAACCTAAAAAATAACGTTCCATATAGCCTCCTGGTTATTCTTTAGGTTATCAGTCGCATACTGACCTACACCGCATTACTCCAGCTCTGTACAGCAATAAAATTTTGAACTTTTTTTTTCCTTTCATTACTCCTTTAGTACTTCTACATATATATACTAAGTTTCAACTTTCTAGCGTACACTGTTTTTGAAATATCCCATCCCCCACCCCCGTACCTTGCTACCCCTATCAAAAATTTTATTTTTCTAGGATACTTCTACAGTGACTCTATATAGTCGTCAATTTTTAGCTTTCTATGCTTTCCGGTTTTCGAGAAATAAAAATCAGAATTCTTTTCGTTCCACCCCCTCCCACCGTCACCCCCTTCGCCAGCACCTCAAAAATTTTTTTTCTTGCTAGAAGTCTTTTGGGCCTAACTCCTGTAAAAGTTCTAAGATAATATCTGGTACGGTTCTTGGGAAATAAAAATTAAGTTTTTTGAAAAATGGTTATCCCCCCACTTTCGTACTCCACCTCCCCTCTCAAAACGTTTACATTCAGTAGACTCCACTTGTGATCTTATATACAGAAACTAAATTTCATCTTCCTGGTAAAATTGGTTCGGAAGATATTGTAATCTAAAGTTTTTCACCCCCACCCCTACACTCCACTTCCCCTCTTAAAAATTTTAGCTCTTGTCTACTCTCCTAGTATCCCTTAAGATAACTAACAAAGTTTCACACTTCTGAGATCAACGGTTCAGGAGATATGGATTTTATAATGCTTCAATCCCAGCTTTTGAACGTTTCGGACACATTTTTTTCCCCCCACTCCCACAATCCTCAACCCTTATCACCTATTTGCAAATAGGTCCAATATCATAGTACTACATAAGTTCCAAGTTTCAGCCTTCTACCATAAGCAGTTCCTGAGATCTGGAAACCAAAATGTTTCGTCTAAAACGCGCTCCCCTCCTCCCCCTTACACCACCACCCTCTAAAAAGATAAGTCGAAGGAGTTCACCCAATCTACCCACCATACAAATTTCAACTTAATATCTCAACGGGTTTGTGAACTATGCGCCTTCAAACGGTTTTGCGTACGGCGTACGGCGGACGGCGTCTACGGCGGACAGACGGACATTTTTTTTGCTTTTTACTCATTTTCGGGCGTCTAAATGGTTTGCTCCCCTAAATCCACCTCAATTCTATTCATCACAAGATGTAGCTCCTGAAATTGCAAACTCCTTTTATAAGCCATAGTTCTGCCCTTCCCTTATGAAATGTTGTATGGGCGCCCATGATCATCGTGCGCATCGCTTTCACTAAATTTCCGTCTTAATATATTATTTTAATAAAATCGATACCTAGAATATTCAAAATCTTGGATCATGATGCTTTTAAATTAGTATTGTTCCGCCATGATGAATATCACAAATGTAATCATAATCAGACTATAGTTCAAATATCACATGTGTCCTTTTATCACGTATGTCCAAAGCTCATACATGTTTTACTGTATTGTACGAAAAGTTTATATGTAATAACGTAATTACCAAAAAAACCAATAACTGCGATAGCAATAGCATTGATTGATCGCTGATAGACGATAAGACAGGATTAAAGTTAATAATTATATAGAGCTAGACTATTGGGTCATACTAGTAATGTATTATCAGAAAAATAGGTACGCCATAGTTGCGACAGGTAACAAAGAATCATCGTATGCGAAATTCCAAAGTTACCACCTACAAGGTTAGGGTATGACGGCCGGTAGCCACGTTCGGAAACTGTTTTTTCTGGGGCCTTTTTCTGAAAATTAAATGCCTGGGTAAGCGATTTCTTTTTAATCGATTACAATAGTAAATGAATATTTATTTTAATATTAAATTGATTTTATTCGAAATTCGCACAGGGGTAATTAATTCGATTCAGCCATTAAATGAATCGATACAAGGACCGTTCCAATTCATGTCACAACTACCGCCACCATTCTGATTAATATAAAGCTGAAATCAACGATACGAAAAACAAGTCGATAATGTTGATGTCCTTTACTCTGACCTCGCAGGTTAATTCATTTTTATCCGTATCAATTGAGCAACTCATTCCACCCACCCACGTCACATTAGAGCCCACCTGTCGGTTCGAAATTTCATTCACCTGACTTTATTCAATTTGACAACCCCGACTTCTGTCCTCTACCACGAATCTCTGATCTTCTTACCTGGCGATACTTCACAAAGTAGAAAATAAGATACACAAAAAAAAAAAATTCCGAATAGACACCACCTAACAAGGCAAATATTCTATTCACTAGTAGATTCACCTGGAAAATTTTCCCGTGATTTTTCACAGCTATCAGACGACGACATACGTTCATTACTTCGTCATTTTTCCGATTCATTCAAACATTAAAGCCGCCAACAAAAGGACATTATATCGGGCTCAACATATGCCATCCAAGGATACGTAACGACGTGTGGGTGTGTTTTGTTGAGGATGATATTTGAAGCACAAAACATCAGGCAAACGACAGAAAATCAATTTCATACCAGTGCGAAAAATAGCTACATAGCGAAAATGCTGACAGGATGTATTCATCCTGGATCCTGTTTGGCAGATACTGTCTGTTGGAAGGTCTCCTCGTCCGGGATATTTCTATCAACCCAAACACCAGCGTAGGCAACAAGTAGTGGCTGTCTTTGATGGTAGCTTGGTTGCATCCAGTTCATTTCTTTGACGAGTACTTGCAGCAATTTGCAGCCACTCGTGGTGGATCCTTGAAAGGGGCAGCCTGGAAATCAAGGAGACTAACATAAAAAGATCCAATTTACTAATATCAGCTCGGGATGCATTCAGGTCCACGAAGGCCATACCAACGGACAAATGCTTCCCATTTCATCCACTTATCCTGCACGGTACCTTTTCATCCTGGAAGCTTTCTAGGACGTGAGAAGCAGCCATAGATCGTAGCGGGTGGTACGTTTCGCATCATTTCCTTGATGGACTTGACTTGGAAGCAACAACATGCCTCCAACTGTGAAGATAGCTTAAGATTATGTCACGTCCGCCTAAGAATCTTACAGCTAAGTCTTCATCGTACGACGGTTTCGACTTCAGGACGAAGAATAATAGAGTGACTTTCAACGCATTTATTTCGATTTTCTCCGACTTTGAAAAAGGACGGACCATTCATGCGGAAAATTACGGAAATCGCGGTATTTGAGTCCCACGAATAAACCGAATTGATAAATTCCGAAGGATTTTTACCACAACGAACTTTTCTATTATTTACTTATTTTCTTCCAGTGATTGTTAGTTGATTTTTTTCTCCCCATTTGACAAGATTTCAGTAGCATGACAAGCAAATCTCCGTGTGAGCATCAAAAGATTAAAAGGCTTCCAGTGATTTCACTTCGACATAAGAAAAACAACACAAGAAACATACAGAAAACAACTTTACGGAATTGATTTCCGTCGTGTACGGGAGGAAAATGGTGAAAAACAAATGTTCATACGGTAAATGTGTGTACTTAAGGGATATTTCGTGAATTTGATCGGATATGGAATTCGAGGGGGTGAATATTGGGTCACCACTTGAAGAAATCCGAATGGGAATTGAAGAAAGAGAAATTTTAATAAAAAGTTATCACGGCTTTTCTGTATTGTTAATGATTAAATCAGAGATTAGTCAACAATAGCAAGGAATTCACGATCATATTAATGTTTGATTTGAAAAACTTTGAATCCCTGAAACAGCTTACGCTAGAAAGTTGAATCTTGGTAAGTGTATAATATGTATTCCAGAAGTAATTTAAGCCCAAAAGTGGGGCAAAACAGGGAGTAAAATAATTGTTGCTGAAGAGGGGATGTTATACATTTTCACGAATTTCGTCATATATTTTAGGTCTGTCGAGGTATCGCATTAATTTTGATTATGCGTGCTCTTTATTTAAGCCCCTAGAAACAGTTTTTCAGATTTTTCGATATTCAACCCTTAATATGGTGTAAGGTAGTTGTGTACGGTTTCACGGATTCCGACATATTTTTTAGGTCTAATTTTAGGAGCTTTAAATTTAATCGCCTTAAATCTAATTAAATCATTATTCGAAATTCAACCCCCTAGTGGGTAATTGTGCAAGTTTCCATAAATTCCGACAAATCTTCTAGGCCTAATGAGATATCGAATTGGCTTTTACTTTTATGGGTTCTACCATATATATAATGGCTTAAAGGTTATTTACAGGGTTTTTAATATTCAATACCTTAGAAGGTGTTAAATGATTACGATTTTACCAATTTCTCTATGTTTTTATTGAAATTGAAAAAATAGAAAAACTGACAACAGCCTGTAGCAACTTTATTATTTTTCGAGATAGAGTCCGGAAAGCATATTTACAAACCCTATACCATTTGAGTCAGGAGCAGGACTGTCTTCGATTAGGTTTTGTTTGCTTACAAAACCTCTCAAACCCTATACCATTTGAATAAAAAAGTGACCGAAATAGCATAGGCTTTGTGAACGAAATTGAACTGCACTAGACCTTACAAACCCTATACCATTTAAGTCACAGACGACATCAAGTGTGGTGTGACTGTCTTCGATTGAAATAAATCTTTGATTCGGTTTTGTATGCATGAAAAGTGTAGTACATTTAGATACAAAAAATCACCGAAATAGAACAGTACTACAGTTTTTGTGCATACAAAACTGAATCGAAGATTTTCATGACCTTGACTCAAATGGTATAGGGTTTTCAAACTACCATCAACAAACCGGAACTTACGCCGTTTTTCTGAGACTATTCTATTACGGTTTGTAAACACATTTACGTACCAACAAAACCTAATCGAAGACAGTCACACCACACTTGATGTCGTCTGTGACTTAAATGGTATAGGGTTTGTAAGGTCTAGTGCAGTTCAATTTCGTTCACAAAGCCTATGCTATTTCGGTCACTTTTTATACTCAAATGGTATAGGGTTTGAAAGGTTTTGTAAGCAAACAAAACCTAATCGAAGACGGTCCTGTCCGTGGCTCAAATGGTATATGGTTTGTAAATAAGCGTCCGGAAAGTGGCTCAAGTTGAAGTGCGACCAAAGTTCCGACACTACTGATACCCTCAAAACACCAAATACAATTTTGAGCCTTAGTTCAGGACATGGTTAAAGTCGAGATAAGGCACTGCTTGTTTTGAGACAGGAGCTTATTTACAAGATTAATAACGTCAAAAGAATAGCTCCAAGTTTTTCATACACTGACTCTTCATACACTGAGCCATGTAACAAGCTCGTGACAGTAATGGTGCATTTACACTCAGCGTTTGAGGCGAGCCTCTATCCCTACCAAAAAATCAACCAATCAGATGGCTCGTGGAGTCGCAAGAGTCTAATATTCTTCAACTTTTTCTCCGACGCACGCTTCCATATGTGTACACACATACAATGAACTGTGGCAGCATGCACTTCGCAGCTCATCGTATTTCTGTCGTTTCGCACTTATAGACAAGTTGTGCCGCAGAGGCATGTTGAGTGTAAATTGCTTTCAACACAGCAAAGAACAGAGCCGACGAAAACCGGTTTGCAATGGCCTGATGGGGGTAGAGGCTCGCCTCGAGGCGAGCCTCAGGGGTGAGTGTAAACGCACCATAAAACCCCTTTCGATATCTTATCAGAATTAAAAGATATTCGTGGAAATGTATAAAACCTCTTTAAAACACCTTATCAATTAAATATCGAATATATAGAACCAAGTTTTGAGCCAAATATATAAGAAGCTCTTTAAAATAAAAATCAAATCGATATCTCAAAATACCTAAAAGAAATGACGGAATTCGTGATATCCAAATCAAAAGAAAAAATATGAAAGATATTTATTAATAGTTATTAAAAGCATTTCATCACACCACACAAGCACATATCAGAATTCGTAAAAAAGTTTAACTCTGAGAACCCACCCTTACGCATCTGAAACGTACAACCGCCTTCTTGGTCCCACTCCGTAGCTCCGGGCTTACAACTAGAAATGTATTATTTTCTGGGTTTTAGAAGTAGAATTTTGGGTTTGTAAATGTAAAATCATTTCTAATTACTTTTATTGCAAAAATATAGAAAAAAAAATCTGCCAACAGTCTGGGCGCAACTTTATTATTTTATGGGTAGAAGTCCGAAACGTGTTTAATGATGAGATGCGGTGTAGTTTACTATGCGACTGACAACCTAAAAAATAACGTTCCAAATAGCCTCCTGGTTATTTCTTAGGTTGTCAGTCGCATAGTAACCTACACCGCATCTCATCATTAAACACGTTTCGGGCTTCTACCCATAAAATAATAAAGTTGCGCCCAGACTGTTGGCAGATTTTTTTTATTTATTTACGTATTTTTTTATCAATAGAATAATTCATAGTAGTAAAAGCGAATTCGATCACATTAAACTTGAGAGATTTTCGGAATCAGTGAAAACTTGAACAATACCCCCAGGGGGTTTAATTGAGAAAAATGCTTAAATCGGTTTTTCCCGACTACGTTTAAAGCTTATAGAAGTTAAAGTGAATTCCAATTATCAACAGACCTAAGAAATATGTCGGAATTCGTGAATATGTACACAACCACTTTACACCCCCTTAGGGGTTGGATATCGAAAAATTTTGAAGATCGTTACTAGGCGCTTATATAAATAGATCGTAGAAGTAAAATTGCTTTAATAGCTCGACATGTCTAAAAGTTTTAACAAAGTTTGTGAAAATGTGGATTCACGGACAGTTTTTTTACTCAACCTCTGAACACCAATAAAAATCTGAACTTTTTTTTTGCTTTAATTACTCTAATACTACATCTACATATACGTACTAAGTTTCAACTTTCTAGCATAAACCGTTTCTGAGATATAAAAAACCACCCCTCTCCCCTGTACCTTGATACCCCTATCAAAAATTTTATTTTTCTAGGATGTCTCCATAGTGGCTCTATATAATCCTTGTTAGCTTTCTATTCATTATGGTTTTCGAGAAATAAAAATCAGAATGTTTTCCTTTCTACCCCCTTTCACCATCACCCCTAACACCCACATCACCACTAGAAGTTTACCGACCCCAACTCCTGTAAAATTTTCAAGATCATATCTGATATGGTTTCTGAGATATAAAAATTATATTTTTTGAAAAATTGCTGTCCCCCCACTTTCGTGCTCCACCTCCCCCCTCAAAAAATTTAGTTTCGGTAGACTCCTCTTGTGATTCCATATACAGAAACTATATTTTATCTTACTGGTGTAATTGGTTCGGAAGATATTGTAATTCAAAGTTTTTCACCCCCCACCCCCACACCCCACCACCCCTCTTAAAAATTTTAGCCTCTGTCTAATCTTGAAGTATCCCTAAGGACAACACCAAAGTTTCAATCTTCTGACATCAATCGTTCAGGAGATATCGATTTTAGAATGCTTCAATCCCGTCTTTCATGCGTTAAAGACTCATTGTTTTCCCCCCCACTTCCACACCCCTTAACCAATATCGACAATTTTTTTGCAATTGAGTCCACTACCATAATACTACATAAGTTCCAAGTTTCAGCTTCCTAGCATAAGTGGTTCCTGAGATCTAGAAACCAAAATTTTTCGTCTAAAACGCTCCCCTCTCCTCTCCCCTCATACCCCCACCACTCGAAAATATACCAGTCGTAGGGGTTCACCCAATCTACCCACCATAAAAATTTCAATTCAATATCTCAACGGGTTTGGGAGCTACGCGCCTACAAACGATTTTGCGTACGGCGTACGGCGTACGGCGTACGTAAATTGCTTTTCTAATAGATAGGGTTACCAAGTTGCACCTTTTTTGCCATGACGTTCTATAGATAGGAAAAACACCCCCTACTCCCGTAGCATACTACCCCTATAAAGAAATATATTTTTCCAGCACGCCACTACAATAGCTCTATCTAAATACCAAGTTTTAGCTTTCCATGATTATAGGTTCTCGAGATATAAAAATCGGAACGTTTTCCATTTCACCCTACAGATGTAGAAATTTCAGGGTAGCAAAAAAATCAATAACAATACCTTATTATTAAAATAATAAAGTAAAATTAATCAAAAACGTTATGTTTTTTTTGGTGCTAGTTGTCAGGGTTAAAACGCCTTTACATCCTCTTAAAGGTTGAATATCATAAAATCATAAAACTAATTTCTAGGCTCTTATCTTAGAACCTCTTGCAAGTCAAATTAATAACATATTTTGGAAGACCTAAGAGATATGGAAAAATCGTAAAAACGTGTGGAAGTTTTTGTAATCCAAGATTTTTCGAACTATCGAGCGGCTTGTGTTCATTATTAGGCCCCAAATCATATATCTCTCCACCCAAGTCGACAATTATTCGCAGATGACCTTAGAAGCAGTAGCTGAGACATATACCTAGGTCCACGTCACATCTTCGACCTCCAAAAAATGACCACTTAAGAGATCCCCACACCCACTCTACTGACCAAACTTTTCCAACTTAATTGCTCTAAGCTGCGAACCTCTAAGAGCGTTGGCGTAAGGCAACGACATAGTACAGACGGACTTCCATTTTTAAGGTATAATAGTCCCAAAACGTGAAAATGCAAAATATAAGGTGAGCATATTATTTTTTAAAGTCGATCATTGTTCGTTATAAATCGAATAATAAAATAAAATGAAAACACCGAACAATCGGAAGTACTAAGATTAAACTGCTTTGATAGCAGCCTTCTGTACAATCCTCTTTACTTGTTGTTTTACACAAATATCTACAGAAAACTAATTACAGGCTTTGAATAGGCTCTGATGTATAATAGTTAATCTGAACAGAAAGGACATGCATTTATCAACCTCTAGAAATCTATAGAAGCTACCGACATGACCTGAACAATTCATAATTTTAGCACACAGTCGATACTTCAACCACAAACGGGTAACGACCAAGATTCGTCCCGGATAAGGTGCGTTTTCCTCAACAGTGTAATTAAATTTCCAAAGTCTGCAGGGCAATTTTCCAAACTTCCTGTTAAATAAAATTCAAAATGCCATCGACAAGCAAGCAGTTCGATATTGCAAGGATATAGTGCGGGGTGGGCGAGTGTGATTTTGTGACGACGATACCGACACTATACGAAACATAAGAGTTGCCTAGTGCTCCCGCCAGGACGGAGGCCATATCCTGATCCCGAAATAGAAACTTCAATTTCGCATCACCGAGAAAGCGAACGTTTTCTATTGAGATTCAGATCCATTTTGCATGATTTGGATCTATATGTCTTCAACAGCAAGGACTAAAAGGACGTATACCGTACGGTATACAATCACAAGTCAGTTTGTCATTAGGTTCAGATGGCGAGAGAAGTCTGTTAATTTTGGTCACAACAGGTGGTATGTTCCATACACCGGGGGTGTATATTGTCACGATAGTTTCGATATCGTCCTGGTAGAAGGATATCTGTTGCGGTGGTGTTTGTATTATGAAAGTTACACCCATCGAGGGTTTCATATACGCACTCTCGGTTTGTAGGTAAACCAGAATGTCGCGTTCAGACTAAGACCATAATAAGCTAAATTCGGTTGGGGAATACTAGTGCGGAAGTTCTCAAAGAAAGCTGAAAAAAAACACAAGTTCTTCGATTTAATTGTTAAATCATATTATCGTCCACCACACTGCCACTTTATAAAACAATTCCCGAATGGAAAAGTTTATTTCAGTCACGATCGAAATAATTTTCCCCCGGGACACCTCGGACGGATAACATGCAACTGACAAATCCTTTGGATAGATACTCTTCAGACAGTCTAAATACAGTCAATGGTATCCTATCCCGATACAAAGGACACAAACAATAATAGACATTAATTAAAATTTGCCGATTTTAAAGGAATTTATGGCTCAAAGGGAATCGAAAGGGATCAACAACGAAACAGAATTCAAAACCACCCCCAAGCTGATTTATATGATTCGCTCAATGTTTCACTGGGGATAGCTGCACGGTGTCAGCCAAAAAAAAAGATGCGTTTCAAAATACTTGACATGACCCTTTTCGGAATCAGTTAGTAGTCCTGTCAGTTTTTTTTTTAGTTGGATCTTTTCCCAAGGATTATACCCTCTGAAGTATAGTGTCTGTAATTCAATCACAAAGATTTTGGTCCTTCAGAGGGTTAAACTTGTTTTTTCCCGGACTTGTATCTCGTACCCGAAAAAGGTATACGAAGGACGAGTTTGAACATATTTCGATATGAGATTTGGACAGGAGTCCGCTTCTAAATGGCGGACTGTAACTCAGAAATGGGTTCGTGCATGACAGATAAAAAGATTTACACTGCTTTCAATATACTGAATCCTTACCAGGATATTGCTATTTTTTTGGTGAGCGGAACCAGGAGGAAGATGAAATTTATTGATTGGAATAGAATTTTTTAGTGGTAGAAAATTTTTGTTTGATGAGAAGAGGAGCAACGACGAAAAGTCGAACTTTACAAAGAAAAAGTCATTTTCATTTTCATTAGAAGGACCTGGAAGTGCTGAAAATCCATTTAGATTCCAAAAAAAGTGGTTTCTACATGTGTTCGATGACTGTCAGTGGAAGTTATTAAGTATTTTTAGTCCTTATATTTGTTAGGATTCCTCGAATACTTGTTTCAAGATGGCTCATCTACTTTTAGGAGGCCTCGAATAAAAATTTTTGAACGCAGTCGATCAATTAGGAATACAATAAATTCATTGGTTTAGTCCACATTAGATTCCTTGGTTAGTACACATTAGATTCATAGACCTAATTAGGAAAAGTTCGGTCACACCTTAAAGAAACTCGAACATTGGATTACAAAGGCGGAAGGACCACGCAAAAAAGTAGAACTGAACAATAGAAAATTTTGAGAAATGCTTAGGTCCATAACCGTGTAAAAACCTGCATTATATCGATTTACGATCAATTTAAAAAAAAAATCTGCCAACAGTCTGGGCGCAACTTTATTATTTTTCGGGTAGAAGTTTGGAACGCGTTTAATATTGATGCGGTGTAGGTTACTGTGTGACTGAAAATCTAAAAAAGGTTTGGGAAGCGGTTAGAATGGGGTAGCGCCGGAATACTTACGCCGCTGACACATATAAAATATGAATTACATAATTGGGTTATACTCCGGGACGCAGTCTAAGTAGTAGTATAATACTACTTAGTTATTACGTGATTAGGAGGTTTTTCGTGAATTAGTTTTGGGCCATTATATGAAATCGAAAATGCGTTTGTAGGCGATTGAATAAATAGTCAGTGGGAATGAAAACCAATCTAATATCTCATCAATCCTAAGAATGTCTTGAATATCTAAGAATCCTGAAATCAACTTTTTGACGATTATATAGGAAGCCTTAAGAAGTAGAAATGAATTTGATATCTCATTAGAACTAAAAAATATGTAGGAATTTGTGAAAATATATGCAACCCCCTTGTACCCACTTTGGGGTTGAATATCCAAAAATCCTGAAATGAGTTTTTAGATATACATAAAGAAAGCCCGAGGAAGTGAAAACCAATCCCATGTCTTATCACTCCTAAGAGATATGACGGAATTCGTGAAAACGTGTTCAACCCGTTGGGGTTGAAATAGGAAAAAACTTGAAAACAAGTTTTTGGTGATAATTAAATAAGCCACAAACAAAAGTTATTAGATATCTATTCAGACCAGAGAAATATGGCTGAATTCGTGAAAATGTATACAACCCCTTTACACCACCGTGGAGGTCGAATTTCAAAAAATCCTGAAAACGCTTTTTAGGTATTTATATGAAAAATCCGTAGAAAAAAAATGAATTCAATATTTGAAAAGACCTAATAGATATGATGAAAATCATGAAAATATATGCATTCCATTTTCACTGATCATTTTTTTGCCCACCTTCTGTACGCCAATGGATATTTGGATTTTTTTTTAATCTAAATTACTTTTCTAGTTGACTTACATATAACTAGATACCGAGTTTCAAGTTTTTAGCATAAGCCGTTCTATAGTTAGGAAAAACACCCCCCACCCCCGTACCATACTCACCCTATAAAAAATTATATTTTTTCAAATTACTACTACTATAGTTCTATACAAATACCAAGTTTGAGATTTATATCAATATAGGTTCTCGAGATATAAAAATCGGAACTTTTTCCTTTTCACTCTCCCCCACCCTCACCCACAAAACTCTTTTTTCTGCTAGGTGTCTATTTGGCCTACTTCCAGTAAAAATTCTAAGCATCTATCGTGCACTGTTCTTGCGATATGAGACGTGATTTTTTAGAAAAATTCTTATCCCTCCACTTACATACTCAACCGGCCCCTTAAAAAATTTTGCTTTCAGCAAACTTTATTTGTCAACCTTAATATAGAAACCGAATTTCGTTTTTCTAGTGCAATTGTTTCGTGAGATATCGTAATCTAAAGTTTTTCACCCCCCACCTCCGTACGCCACTGCCCCCTATCAAAAATTTGTTTCCCCTCTATTCTCCTAGTAAACCGACAGATGTTCATTAAGTTTTAATTTCGTGACATTAACCGATTAGGAGATATGGATTTTAGAATGTCTCGATCTCGGCTTTCGAGCGTTTCGGACGCATTATTATTCCCCACTCCCACACCCCTTTACCCATATCATCATTTTTTTTTTGCAAATGGCTCCACTGTCAATGCTTAATATAAATTCTAAGTTTCAACCTCCTAGCCTAAGCGGTTACTGAGATCTAGAAACCAAAATTTTCCGTCCAAAACGCTTCCCTCCCCTCCCCCCTCATACCACCACCATTCAACAGGTGGGCACTTGAAGGGGTCTGCTCAGTCTACCAACAAAAAAAAATTCAACTTAATAGCTTAAAGAGTTTGAGAGCTAAAAAGCTTTCAAACGTTTTGCGTACGGCGGACGGCGTACGGCGCACAGACGGACTGAAATTTTTTTTTGCTTTTTTGGTGTCTATTAGTCATGAAAAGTGAAAAAAAAAATTTCAGGGTAGCAAATTTTTTTTTTTTTAAAATCGATAACAATACTTTATTATTAAAATAATAAAGTAAAATTCCTTTAACAAAAATTTTTGGAAACAAAATTTTTATGTATGTTTGTCCGTATATTCGTCGTATGCAGTTCCCTTTGATAGTTTGTAGCTCACAAACCCTTCCAGCTATTAAGTTCATGTTTCTAGAGGTAGGATAAGAAGGAAGTGGATTCTAAAAAGAAAATATTTTCTATTTCTCTAAAACCATTTGAATTAGAAAATTGAAAAATTATATAGAGCTACTAAATTTTAACCCTTTGCAAAAAGGTGTCCGAATCCCTCTTGAGAACTCATATCTCCGTTGATTTGATCACACAAAAAGAAAATTGGGCTAAATTTAAAGAGTGAGGTTGGCATAATAGAAAAAAATTACAAACTTAATCTCAAAAGGAACGCAGTCAAAAAAAATTAAAGAACATCGGTAGTATACTGAATTATTTCAAAAATACAATTACTCCACTGAAATTCGTCTATTTTTTTTATTCCAGTTCCCTAAGGCCCCAAGTTCATTATTGATATCTTTTGGAAAACGTAAAATAAGATTAGATTTGGAGATAATAAAGGGTAAAGGACAAAATCGTTATCATTGAAAGGAAATTACAAGATAAATTTCATTTGGTTCCAATATGGAGATAACATTCCCCTATAAAATAAGGCTTAATTTATTACTACATGATAAAAAGAACATAGATATGAATTTTCAGAGAGAACTGGAAAACCATGCTAAAACTTACAAAAACTATTTCAAAAAAAATGGTAATTATTGTTTTTCTTTACTTATTCGTCAAGTATACAAAGCGTCAGAAGAATTAGCGATGGTAATGTCAGAAATTTCGACGTTTTTGGTAATTCTTAATGAAAAGTGGCTTACGTTCGAAAATCTACATACATTTTTACGAATTTTATCCTATCTCTTAGATCTTAAAAGATATCGACTTAATTTTACTTCGACTACTTTACGACTAAAAATCATTTTCAGAAAATTTTAGACCACTCAGAGGGGGAGGAGGGACCGGCGAGAGGAGGAATTGTAACCGTTTTCACAAATTTTGCGATATCTGTTAGGTCACTTTTTTTTAAGTACGTGCCTAAAAATGAGCTTCACAATTTTCTTATTTTCAATCCCTAAGACGAAGGAGGGTAAGGAGTTGCAAACATTTTCTGTTAGCTCTGATGACTACTGCAAACTTTTTATATAAATGCCTAAAATTCAGTTTCAGAAATTTTAAATATTCTACCCATAAGGGTGCGGGTGAAGAGGTTGTAAGCATTTTCACGAATCTCGCGATTTCTGATCTGTTTGATGATTACTGGAAACTTTCTGCGAAAGAACCTAGAAATCGTTTTTAGAAATTTTTGATATTCAAATGTGCATTTTTGGTGGTGAGGTTTAAGCATTTTTAGGTTTAATTATGTAGGTGCCTACTTAATTTTACTGCTGCATGCTTTTTATATATGTATATGCCTTTAGAAATTTGTTTTTGAAAATTTTGATATTAAGCCCCTAACAGTGGCGAAAGGGGATTTAAAAATTTTCACGAATATCGCGAAATCGTTTAGATCTTGTTCTGGTTAGGTAGCCAATTGGTTTTAACTTCAAACTGTTTTCTATGTGCTCACCGAAAAATTAATTTCAGGATTTTTCAGTACCCAACCACTACGAGGGTGTAAAGTGCTTGTACATATTTCACAAATTGCCGACATAACTGTTAGCTGTGATAAGTTATCGAATTACTTTTAACTTTAACATGCTTCACCTGCGCCCAAAAAACTGTTTCATGATTTTACTATCATACCTATATTCAAACCTTTAGTGGTTGTAATTAGGCTTGTGTAGTTTGCGAACGAACTAGTTCGGAAGATCGTTCCCATAACTGAAATGAACGAACTAGTTCGCAGTCAGTCCCGATCCTAGTTCGTTTGTATTCATTCGTTGCCATTTGTAAGTCAGTGGTGGAATATTTGAATACTTGTAGACTGACGACATTTTTGTTTCTGTTTTTAGCTCATCACATTGTACCAGACGACCTTTTTTTTGGGTCACCATATTCTACTACAAGAGAGTCGTTCCCAAACTTCACTGCCTTTCTCATCACTGAACTCCTGCGAACTAGTGAACTAAAAGAACGAACTAGATCGCGACGGATCGGGAAGCTGAAATGATCGCTCACTATGGTGAACTATAATGCGCAAGCCTAGTTGCAATGGGGTTGTAAGCGTTTTTACTAATTCTTCATATTTTTTAGGTCTAAAGGGACATCCACTTAGTTATTACGCCTCTTGGCTTAGAAATCATTTTTGGAATTTTTATAAATTCATCCCATAAACGAAAAGAATAAATTACCACGAATTCCGCCTTATATCCAAGGCTTGATGAGATGTCGAATTGGTTTTTCTTTCTACTTCCCAGTGCTTTTTATATACAATTGCATAAAAATCATTTTCAGGATTTGATAGTCAAATAAGTTAATTGACTCACGAATTCAGCCCCGACATAATATCGTTTTCGCTTTATAAAAATAGGTCTTATCGACAACCCCTAAAAGAGGTGAAAAGGGGTTCAATACGTCTTCAGAAATCGCACTATATATCTCTTAGGTTCTTTGGTATCATTTTTTATTCAAATGGCAAAAAACCGATCCTTGGTTTAACAGCTTATAAAACAACTTCCTTAAGGATCTAAATATGTAGACCCAAAAATCCCTAAGAGACCATTTCGAAATTTATCTGTTTCAGTTAAAGCTATCAACGCATATTGACCTTCCGTCTAAAATAAAAAATAATAAACTTCTGCCTAGGCTTTTGGTAGATTTTTCAACACTGAAGGATCAGTACAAATGTGTAAAGATAGACAAAAATTTCTAGTGAACCATTTACCCCTATTTGTTAACAATGTCGAGCTGCAATTCTCTTCAAATTAAAATCCTCATTAAAGGATTGAAACCAATTAGTGCGTTAATGGAGTACCAAGTTTTCACCAAAACGAAACACGACCCTTCCAGGTTATGTTATTGTGTACCTGAACCAATCTCTAACCGGAAAGTTTTACTTTACTACGAAAATGAAGGTTTTTCGCCATTTCACTTTTTTATTACCTTCATTTATAGGAAGTAACCTACTCGTAGAACACGCTCCAGTAATAGTTTCATAGCCAGTACCTTACTTGATGTACTTATCGTACTGTGAATAGTTCTCACAGATTATGTGCATGAGTACATCTTAAGCAAACCCCATGAAAGAATTATGTTCCTTAGTGTCAGCGGTTGTAGCCATACACAACATTGTCGATGCGGTTTTATGATAAGTCAAAATTTTCGTGGTTATTATCTTCTGAAATGAAATTCCTTTTAGAAAGGATTTTAATTAATTGGCGACGGTGAGAAGGTTGTAACATGTAACAACAAGATTTGAGGACATTTGATGAAGTCGTAAGAAAATTTAATCTAGATGCAGTGGAAAGGGATGGAAGACGTACAAAAAACTTCGAAACTTTTTGGAAATAAAAGATCTTTTTCATTATTATTTTTAAAAAAAAGTTTAAAAAATATCGAACATTGTTTGGCCCGTCGAGCCGAATTAAAACCGTCAAAAACCAGAAGAAGTGCCCAACGAAAAGGGCAAAATACACTTTTTTCATTTTAAAATATTTCCTATTGGATTGGTGGAGTGCTAGTAGAGGCAAGTGTCCCTTCTTACCCCTCTATAAAAACGTCCTTGTTTACCATGTAAAAATTTTAAAGAAATAAAGAAAATTTCAAATTTGTACAAATTTTAAATTTCTTTATTTCTTTAAAATTTTTACATGGTAAACAAGGACGTTAAGGACGTCAAATTTGTACATATTTGAAATTTCTTTATTGTGAAAATTATTTCCGTTAGATAACAAATACAGTGCTGACATTTTGACGAAACCTTATCAAAAAAATAAATAGAAACTAAAATTAGCTTCCATGGTAGCTTTGCCATGAAAAAATTCCGTTCTCAAATAAAAACGAATTTATCGAGAATATAATTTTTGCGTTCTTAGAGAGGGGCAAGAAGGAGCACTTGGCTTTACCAGTACTCCACCAAACCAAAAGTAAATGTTTTAAAATAAAAAAAGTATTTTGTACTTTTCGTTGCGCATTTCTTCTGGCTTTTTTTTTCAATCCGGCTCGACGGGCCAAGCAATGGTCGATATTTTTTAAACTTTTTTTAAAAAGATTTTATAAATTTTTCTTCGAGTACCAATAATCGCAAAGAGGACTCCAAATATTAGCGACATTATCATACAATCATTCCAAAAGTGAAACTTAGTATAGGTCCAAAGTAAAGTGTTGTCAGCGAGAAAAAAGTTTAATTTAGTTTTAAACAGTGGCTTATTAGCTATAGCATTTCTGTGTTGGTATATTTTTAAAAGGCAATAGAAGAAATTTTATGAAATTACAACACTGTGTTTTTACATTTTGTGTTTCATCGGATAATATTTGGATAATTAATATGATAATTAGGTGGAATGGACACGACTTCTACGAATACTTCTTTCTTCGCCTGAAACCTAAACCTGGCTTCATTTCTCCTATGTTGCAAAAATATTTATCACTTTCCAAGCCCTAGCTTTGCCCAAAATTTTCTACGGCCGCCCTAGATTGGTAAAGCAAGCAAAGAAATAAATTGAACAATTTTTGGGTTGTTTGCGTCATAAGAGTAGTCTGTGAAGACTAACACACAAACTTCCGAACTTCGATCGATCGCTGACTTGGCTTCTGTCATTAAGAAGGCATAGTTGTGGTCACTGGGTTGACACTGAAAAACATCTAAAAACTTCTAAAAGAACCAATTTTTTTCGGCAGAACATAAAGTGCGATTAAAATCAAAAGTGATTTTTTCGCGCAGCTACAAACATTTTTATGTTTTTTCTTTGCTTTTTTAGGTTTAGTACTAAAACGTTAAAAACAAAATTGGATATATCAACAGGTTTCTGAGCTAGGAGTCTTCATATGCGTTTGCGACGCACGGCGTATACAGCAGACAGACAGACTTTTTTTCGGTGTACTTTTTTGGGGCTACTACTCATAAGACGTGGCTGTACAAAATCTTGGTCACTATACTGTAATATTAATACATAACAAAGTAAAAATACGAGCAAAATAAATTAAATAATTAGAAAAATAAATTAAATAATTTAATTTATTTTTCTCAGAAAATTTTTGTACAAATTTTGATTCCTACGTATGCTGCCTGTTATTCTGTGCAGTCATATTATATCTGAACATGTCGTCGAAGTAGTTCCATTAGGAAAAAGTCCTGCATTCAAGAAACCTGAGACGTATACACTTATTTTTACTAAATTCTTTGTAACCTACCCGCAACCCGAAGCCCTTTTAATTGAATTTCACGCTCCGAAATTGTTCGTAACGAGCAATTAAAATTCAAACTTTTACTCGGTGCCAATTTACAAAGTTACCGTGAAGTTTGTCAAACTTTTTGAATGTTTACGAATTGTTTTTATGTACGCTTGTACTTTTGTTCAGCCTGGAAAAGCGACACACGCGATGTTCTAAACATGCGAGTATGTGTATATTTCGTGCAATAGCTAATTGTTTACAAATCCAATTCGAATTTTCGTGAGAGGAATCGCCATTACTTTCCATCATTATGTTGGATAACGAGTGAAAAGGGGTTAGAAGTTCTAATCGAAATTCACCAAATATTTGTATAAATTTTTAATTGTTTAAATTTCACAAACATATTGTGAAACTAAAATGTTTACTGCCATGATTTTTCCGAATTCTTTATTTTTTTCATAACTTCTTTTAGTAATATATTGAAATTTTGCTTCTAAGTAGTCTAGGCTCAGTCAAAGACGTTACCAAAGACGTTCTATTAGAAGAATGAGTGCTCCGTACATCAGGAATAGAAGGATATAATATGTTGTATTGGGGTGGAACATTTTGTTCGAAGTAGTTTCTTCTTCGAGTTACTAAAAGAAACAAATGGCTCATTTTATGAAATGGTTTCGATTAAAGGCAATAACGCAAGCAATAATGATCATCATCAATGGCGCGATACCCCAAGTCGGGCTCTGGCCTCCTGAAGTCGTCGCCTCCAGTCATATCGATCCAAAGACCGCGTCCTCCAGCTGCTAACTTTTAAGATGGCTTTGCTGTTTTCATCAACCGAGTCTTCCCAGCAATAAAGCAATAATGATATCTTTGTATAAAAGATTACAAAATATGGGCTTTTATAATACCAGGAAAAAGAAATAAGTGAAATGACAGTGAACACACAGTTTCCTTCTGAAATTGAATAAAAACAGCTGTAAATCCTTGTTAATCCCAGCCTCCTTACACCAAACAGTAAACAAGAGCTTTTCTAAAAACTGCAAGTATCTCTTACGGGGAAAAAAATATTTTTTTTTGGATTAAAAGTTCGGACGCTATAAATATTAATAGATACTAAAAACTGAAAAAAAATCTGAAAAACTACGTACATATTTCGAAAACGATACGAAACCGGCCACACATTTGTACAGGTAATGTATTCAATTTTCCGAGCTTCACAACATATATCCCCCCCTAATATATTATACATTAATTTACACACAAAAAATAATATTTTTATTATATGGGTAAATTCCTACCCACCCCATTTCATATCCCATTTTAAGTTGGTTGGCAGATTTTGCATTTTTTTATTTTTATACTATAGATGAAATCATATAGAGTATTATAAATTTAATCCAGCCCGAGTTTGTAACGCATAGAACCGAGCCTCGGACGTAAAAAAATTACATACTATATTGTGTTCAGTTGTGACCAAAAACCCCAAATCCGTTTGCTGTCCGTCCGTATACGTCAGTCAGTACGTCCGTCCGTCTTTCCGTTCGTCTGACCGTCCGTCCGTTTGCACGATAACTCAAGAACGCGTTGGCCTAGGAAGTTGAAATTTTGTCACCACCTGTAAAATGGAAAAAGTAAGGCTAAGACAGCGATTAATCAACAGTCGGGGATTTCGTGTTGGGGTTTCACACCAGAAAACCTACTAACGCCGGAAAACAACCAACATTTAATCAAGTAAGGCTAAGTTCGTTAATGGGATATCCTTCCACTGCTTCGGGTACCTCCCATAAAAGAGTCCTTAATACACGTATTCACAATTATTGCTCGAATACTTCAAGCTAGGAACTTGAAATTTTGCATACTTAAAGTTTACAATATTTGAAGCGAAAGTTTCGAATATAATGCAAATCGAATGACTCCTTCGTGTAGCAGCCTACAAAAGTCCTTCAAAAAATTTATGCAAGTTACAGGATCCACTATAACTCTAGTACGAGTTAAAGCAGGGATTCAAAATTTTACAGAAATTAGTTTTATATCAAAAGCAAGACCGAGTTCATTAATTAGCGCAATCCGTCAACTCCTTCGGGTAGCCGTCATACAAAAGTCCTTAAAACACGTGTCCACCAATATTAAACGATAACTTCAGAACGCTCTAAGTTACTACTTTGAAATTTTGTATACGTTGATTTTATAATAGTCGCAGCTGAAAGTATTAAAAGTAAAAGTAAAGTAAAAAACAATTCAATATCTCATAAAACCTAAGAGATATGTCGGAATTCATAAAAAGGTATACAATCATTATAAACCGCCTTAGTGGTTGAATATCACAAAATCCTGAATTAAATTTTTAGAGAGTTATATATAAAGCCTACAGAAGCCAAAGCGAACTCGATATCTCGTAAGATCTAAGAAATGTACCGGAATTCGTAAAAATGTACGCAACCAACACTCCCATAAAAGCTGAATATCAAAAAAAAATGTAATTAGTTTTTTTGGCGAATTCATAGACCTTCAGATGATCATACACAATAAATTTTTCAAGCAATTAATGGCCCGGCGACTATTGCCAACTAGTGGGCCAATTCATGGAGCAATGCAGGGCAATATCATGCTAGTTGCGGCAATATTTCGGCAATGTGACAATGTTTCATAGATTGCTGGTATAGTTGCTGTATTTTCACTAACTTGGAAAATGCCTAGCAATTGTCCTCGTTCGATCATTCAATTGTCAAGTTTTGTTTTGAGTTTTGCATCTATTTGTCAAGTTTCGTGTTATAATGGCTTGGAATTCAAACATTTCAAAGTTTTATTATAATTTGATTTGTTTGTGAAGTTTGCTTTCGTGTTGTTCATAGATATTTGAAAAAAATTTTCACTTTTTCGCAGCACGATAAAAAAGTGTTGCCTAATCAGAAAAGCGTAAGTTTGATATCGCATTCAAAACTTAACTTAAGTTCTTTTACTTGCTAAGTTTAAAATTTAAATAAAAGTCTGCCAATAGTCTGGGCGCAAGTTTATTATTTAATGGGTAGAAGTAATAACCAGGAGTCAATAGCCGTTATTTATTAGGTTGGCAGTCGCATAGTTACCTACACCGCAATCCGCCATTAAACACGTTTCGGGCTTCTACCCATGAAATAATAAGGTTCCACCCAGACTGTTCGCAGATTTTTTTTTATATATTTACGTGTTTGTTTTTTCAATAGATAATTCAATAGAAGTGAAAGCGAATTCGATCTCATTAAACCTAAAAAAAATCGGAATTCGTCAAAAATTGAACAATACATTACTCCCCAGGGGATTTAATATCAAAAAATTCTTAAGTCGGTTTCTTCCACGACTATATTCAAAGCATTTAGAAGTGAATGCGAATTCTATATCTCATTAGACCTAAGATATATATCGGAATTCGTGAAAAAGTACATAACCGCTTTACACCCCCTTAGGGGTTAAATATCGAATAATTTGGAAAAAAAAATTTCTAGAAGCTTATACTCTTATAAAGATCCCGCAGAAGAAACATTAATTTGATCGCTCGAGATGTCCAAAAATTTAACGAAATTCGTGAAAATGTGGGGAAAACAATTTTCACGGACATTTTTTTTACTCCACCTTCGCACGCAAATAAAAATCTATACTTTTTTTTAGCTTTGATCACTCTAGTAGCACATCTACATATAGGTACTAAGTTTCAACTATCTAGCATAAGCCGTTTCTGAGATATGAAAAACCACCCTCACCCCCGGGATGTGTCTATAGTAGCTCTATACAATTGTAAAATTTTAGCTTTCTATCCTTTGCGTTTTTTATGAAATTAAAATCCGAATTTTTCTTTTCCACCCTCTCTACCATCACTCCCTACACCCACACTCTCAAAATAGAGGTCTACTGGTTCTAATCCCTGAAAAATTTTCAAGATCATATTTAATACGGTTCTTGGGATATAAAAATTTATTGAAAAATGGCTATACCCCCACTGCCGCGCTTCACCACCCCCTCAAAAATTTTACAGTCAGTAGACTCCACTGGTAATTCTATACATATACCATACAGAAACCAAATTTTATCTTCCTGGCACAATTGAGTCGGAAAATATTTTAATCCAAATATGTTCACCCCAAATCCCCATACCTGACCACCCCCGTTAAAATTGTTAACCGTTTTCTAATCTCTTAGTATCTTTTAAGATAACTACAAAATTTCAGCAGTCAGACATCACTCATTCAGGAGATATGGATTTTAGAATGTCTCAATCCCGGCTTTCAAGCATTTTGGACGCATTGTTTTTCCCCCCACTCGCACACCCCTCGACCCCTTTCGAACATTTTTTTGTACATGGGTCCACTATCATAATTCTACATAAGTTCTAACTTTCAACCTCGTAGCATAAGCGGTTCCTGAGATCTAGAAACCAAAATCGTTCATCTAAAACGCTCCACCCTCCTCCCCCCTCACACCACCACTCCTACAAAAGGTACCACTCGTAGGGGTTCACCCATTCTACCTACCATAAAAATTTCAACTTAATATCTCAAGGGGTTTAAGAGTTACGCATCTTCAAATGGCTTTGCGTACGGTGGACGGCGTCTACGGCGGAGAGACGGACATTTTTTTTTTTTGCTTTTTTGGAGTTTAAAAGTCATAAAACGTGAAATTACAAAAATTCCACGGTAGCAAATTTTTCTTAAATTTCAGGTCAAATAATACTTTATTATTAAAAAATCTCTATATATAAGAAGGAATGTTTGTTTGTCTGACCCGTATACGCTACTAAGCCACTCATCCGATTGCGATGAAACGTTGGTGATTTGTTGAGGTCACGTCTGAGATGGTTCCTGCGTTAACAAAATCATTTAAGAATTGGTGGTACGCGAGTTATTTCAACATTTGAGTGTTTTTCATATGATTTAGAAATTTGTTCGTTTTCGGTGTATTAGTTATGCGTTCCTATTACTAAATGGTAAAGTTAGACTATGGATGGTGGATAGAGGATAGTGGATAGATTATGGAGGATGGAAGATAGAGGATGGTGGATGGTGGATGGAGAATGGTGGATGGAGGATGGAGGATAGAGAATGGGGGATGGTAGATGGAGGATGGTGGATAGAGGATGGAGGATGGTGGATGGTGGATAGAGGATGGAGGATGGTGGATGGGGATGGTGGATGGAGAATGGTGGATGGTGGATGGTTGATAGAGGATGGAGGATAGAGGATGGAGGATGGAGGATGATGGATAGAGGATGGAGTAACGGGAGCAACGGAGTAACGGGAGAAATGAGAGTAACGGGAGAAATGAGAGTAACGGGAGAAATGGTAGCAACGGGAGTAACAGGAGCATCGTGAGAAACAGGAGCAACGGATCAACGGGGGCAACGGGAGAAATGGGAGCAACGGGAGAAACAGGAGCAATGGATCAACGGGAGTAACAGGAGCAATGGATCAACGGGAGAAACGGGATCAAAGGGAGAAGCAAGAGCAATGGATCAACGGGAGAAACGGGAGTAACAGGAGCGATGGAACAATGTGAGCGAAGCGAGCGTAACCGCAGTACGCGGCTAGTATTAAAATAAAAAGTAATTTCCATAAATTTATAAATTGGAAATTTTTTCATCCAACGAAAATTTAATCGGTGCATGCAGCAACGGGTGCCGCAGTGCGTTAATTGTATCTGAAATGCACGCAACTTCAAAGGTGCGCTTATTCATACAACACTACTGCATGCAGCAATAATTGTGTTATAGACTTCATTTTTATCAGAAACTTGTTCAAATATCCAAAAATTTTCTTTGCACACTAATTCCATTTCAAGCCTAATTTAATCTTAAATTGACGACAGAAACGTCTTTAATCGACCGCTTAGTGAAGGCTTGCATTTAATATTCTTAGTTATTGAATGGGTTCCAGTCTCCCCCATAGAATACTTTTCAAATTATCTCATTATCCTAATGATTTCGAATGATGGGGGAGGCAAGCGAAGGAAATATTGATAACCAATATCTAAATAAGTAATCAAAGAAAATTAGATAATACTGTCAATATCCACCGTATAACAAACAAAAAATAAACCAACTAACGAACAATATGATCGAAAAATTTACCTGTACTACTTTTAATGGTGGTCGTCGTAAGACTATGAATATATTGATGTCACCTGAACTCATAACATTGTCGCCAAAATCGATATACTGTAATCCACATTCCTGACAGTTATTGTAGCAGTTAGGCTTGATGATAATATTCCGATAAATTGGTTAACCATTCGGGATTATAACTATAGCATAACTTGCTCCTTTTTTACACTTTCATTCGAGCGGAACACACTTTTCGGATTTTTACCAATTTGTTTAATTTTTGGCATACTTTTCACTTATTTTTAATTTTTTGGTTAGACACTCATTTAGATATATGGACATTTAGACAAATAAATTAACGACACGTAAACATCGACATCGACAACACTCACTTTTTAGACAGGTATAATTTTATTTATCTAAAATTATAATTTCGAAAATAAATAAAACTATTGTAAAAATAAACTGATTTTTTTTAATTTTTTAACCTAATAAATATTTTTAATATTCTGACCCTGTTTTATTTCGAGCCCTTAAAGTTAAATCATCGAAAATATTCAGTAATTTACCCTTTTATCATATTCCAGAACACCTGGCCCTCTTTAGAGCAACTCGTTTGCAAGAAAATATTCAAAAAGAGCTCTCATTGCTTCCATATGGCTTAAATTAAAAACAAGAAACACACAAAACTTAAAGAGCAAACTGAAACTTATCGAATCTTTAAAACAACCGAAAAGGAACTGAACACAAAATAAATAGGAAGAAATGCAACAAGTCTCGTTCTCTATCATACAGGTGTTTTTTTTTTATTTC